>NQII01001542.1:309172-329949 GCA_002778355.1 Clitarchus hookeri
GTCGCACCCAGATTGCCATACGTGGGAATCATGCCAGTCGATGCTGCTGACCAACAGGTTTTCTACGGGAACTCACATTTCGCCTTGCCCTCGCACTCTGGCAATGCTCGAGACACCTAATCTCACCACCCTGTCATATATCCAACTGACCGACACTATCAAACATGTCCCTCGGGTAAGGCAGTGGGCTCCGCTTGAAAACCAGCCTCCTCTCATGGCATCAGCACACCCCTGCCCTAGGCAAGGAACAGCAAGTGGAATTTCTTTTTTCTTGAATCAGCTGTTGGAAATTCAGTGCACCCCACCAGTCTTTTCAGTGACAGGGATCATATCATATCCTTTTAGCACCAGCGCGGGCCCAGGAAGTTACAGCAGATATCGTCGACTATGCATTTATGTGTGTATAATTAATTAATCATAGAGACATCTCATTGAAACAGACTTAATTTTAATTCTGCATAAATAAATTTAAGTCATTTTTCTTGTACATGTTGTATGCTAGCAGGC
This sequence comes from Clitarchus hookeri, assembly GCA_002778355.1. NCBI lineage: Eukaryota > Metazoa > Arthropoda > Insecta > Phasmatodea > Phasmatidae > Clitarchus > Clitarchus hookeri. The sequence continues at coordinate 309,680 of NQII01001542.1, forward strand.
ATATTATATGGTATTATAAAAACATATCCCTAAAGGCATATTTTACTGTAATAANTACATGTTGTATGCTAGCAGGCATATTATATGGTATTATAAAAACATATCCCTAAAGGCATATTTTACTGTAATAAAAATGCATGCATGTGCACAGCCGACGGTATCTGAGGTATCTTATCGGGCCCCCACTAGTGCGAACAGAGTATTACGNAAATGCATGCATGTGCACAGCCGACGGTATCTGAGGTATCTTATCGGGCCCCCACTAGTGCGAACAGAGTATTACGGTTTTCTCAGGGTGCTCTAATGCTATATCTTTTCCTATTTCCATTTGCCTATTTAAAAAATGTATAAGATTTCTTATTTTCTTGCTGAATTAAACACTTAAGATATTATTGCGTACAGCAGCTCCTCCATCCTAAGTGATAAGCNATTTCTTATTTTCTTGCTGAATTAAACACTTAAGATATTATTGCGTACAGCAGCTCCTCCATCCTAAGTGATAAGCATGCTGATCCTCGATCTATAAATTCCTAGATTCATGATCCCTTTCACTGAATAAACTGGTGGGGATCCCTCCATTTCTAACAGCTGATTCAAGAAAAATAAATTCCACTTGCTGTTCCTCCTGCACTAATATATGTGTGCTGAGTAAAGTGTGCTGTGTGTACCTCGTGATGGGAGGTGAACACTCTAGCCGCTGCATCACCGAGGCCCCCTCTTATGGTACATCGTTGTGAACAGACGGTGGTCTGCATATAAAACATTAATGCAGTTGGCAAGTACACATGTGTGTAGACAATTGGCGAATAAATATATTTTTATACAATTGGGTGGTGACAGACGACAAACCGAAGAATTGATCGAAGGATCGAATGATGAATTGTTGATGATTGCCGAGTATTGTGTGGGATTGCAAAGGATGATTACTGATTATTGTGGAGGATTGTGGAGGATGACTAGTGAGCATTGGTGATTATTGAGGATTACAGAGAAGGATTGGTGAGGATTGCTGAGAATTGGTAAGGATTATGGAAGATGGAGAAGAATTGCTGAAGATTTGTGAGGATTGTTGAGGAACATTTCTGAGTATTGGCGAGGATTGCAGAGGATTGAAGAGGAGGATTGCAGAGGATTGTGAATGAGGATTGTAGAGCTTGCAGTGCTGATTGCAAAGAAGGTGGAGCAATTGTGGTGGGCTTGGCGCCGATTGTGGTGAATGGTGCTGATTGTGGTGCACATGGTGATGATTGTGGTATAAGCGGTTCTGATTTGGGGGTGTGTGTGTGNTGGTGAATGGTGCTGATTGTGGTGCACATGGTGATGATTGTGGTATAAGCGGTTCTGATTTGGGGGTGTGTGTGTGTGGTTCTGATTGTGGTGTGTGTAGTGCTTATTGTGGTGAATGTGGTACTGAGTTTAGTGCATGTGAAGCTGGTTGAGGTCTGTGTAGAGCTGATTGTGGTGCACATGTTGCTAATTTTTTTGCATATGGTGCTGATTTGGGTGCTGATTTTGGTGTGTTTGGTGTTGATTGTGTTGCATTTGTTTCNGGTGAATGGTGCTGATTGTGGTGCACATGGTGATGATTGTGGTATAAGCGGTTCTGATTTGGGGGTGTGTGTGTGGTTCTGATTGTGGTGTGTGTAGTGCTTATTGTGGTGAATGTGGTACTGAGTTTAGTGCATGTGAAGCTGGTTGAGGTCTGTGTGGAGCTGATTGTGGTGCACATGTTACTAATTTTTTTGCATATGGTGCTGATTTGGGTGCTGATTTTGGTGTGTTTGGTGTTGATTGTGTTGCATTTGTTTCTGATTGTGGTGCATGTGGTACTGATTTTGGCGAATATGCTGATGGGTGAGGATTAGTGGGGATTGCAGAGGATAACAACAGATTTCTGATGATTGTAGAGTATTGCAGATGAACATTGTTGAGGAATGCGGAGGATTGTTGAGGATTGGTGAGAATAACTAAAGATTGGGGAGGATTGGAGAGAATGGTGGTGGAGGATTCCTGAGGATTGGTGAGAATTGCAGAGGGGGAATTCTGAATATTGGCGAGAATTGCGGAGGAGGTTTGCAGAGCAAGTGGTGCTAATTGCAGTCCAGTTAGAGCAATTGTGATGCATGTGGTACTGATTGTACAGCTTGTGGTGCTGATTTTGGTTCGTAAAGTGCTGATTGTGGTTTGTGGGGTGCTGATTATGGTGCAAGTGTTGCTCATTGTGGCGCATGTGCTGCTAATCGTCGTGCGATTGCGAGATTAATGGGTAAATAAGATTGGAATATTTTTGGAAAGATTGCGAGATTGATGGAAAGATTGGAAGATTGATGGAAATATTTAAAGACTAATGAATAAAAATATGCTGGTTGAGGGAACGTGGTATGATGTAACTGCAATGAGATGTTAAAGAGGAACTAACAAAAATGTGTTGTAGGGATGAAAGGGATCGAGCGAATACCAGTAATTGGTATAGAGGACCTGACTAATCCGTCGAGCGATGGGTTAGAAGTGGAGGGGTGTGATGTATTAATAAATGAAAAAAATATGTTTTTGTGTTCAGTCGTCTGCTGGGCGTAGTGCTGTGGGGACATCCAAGAAAATTTAAATATCTGTATATTATTTTAACTTTTAATAATTTGTAATGTTATTATACATATTTAAATTTTTTTAATTTGTTAAATTTAATTTTTTTTTTAACAATGTTTTTGCAAGGTTTTGTTATTTTGTCCATTTTTTTTTTACTTTTGGGTTTAATATTATTAAGGCTAATGTGAAGGCCTTCAAGAACCAGCATAGTAGTGGGAGTCATCTTTGTAATATTATCCTCGTTTATTAGAAATATTTTAGATTTTTTTTTGCGATTTTGTCGATTTTTTATGAGATATTGGTGGTTAGGTCAGGGATAGGGGTTCCAGGTTGGTGTAATAGGGTCAAGCGGGGAAGGGGTGGTGTTAATTTACTATGTTTCTCGATTTTTGTAATTTTTTTAGTTTTTTTTTTTTTATTTTAATCATTGTGAGGGTGGCGGCGATGGGTGGCGTTGTTGGTTAGGGCGGTGGAGCAAGCGGAATGGAAACGTGAGGTAACATTATATGTTCCTCAATTTTTAGAATAAATGTTCAATTTTTTTGTTATTTCATCGATTATTTATTACTGGTTAGGCGATTGTGTAGACTGGTGATGAGGGGTGGTGTTATTGGGTGAGCAGGAGTAGTGCGGATTAACGTTATATGTTCCTTGATTTATGTTTTTTTAGGTTTTTTGCGATATTAAGTATTGTTTAAGTATTTTTTCGGTTTTAAGAATATTTAAGGTCATGGGGTTAAGGTCAAGGTCACACGAATTAAATATGGCGGGTGTAATGTCATCCAAGATGGCGGACGGTTTTTTCCGCTTCAAATTCCCCGTTCCCTTATGCCAGAATCAGCATAATCATTCTACATTTACTGTTTGGAAAAAGTTAAGTTCTAATAGAAAATTTTTTAAAGCAAACATTAATTAGGTATTTATATCTACATTTTTAACAGACATGTCATTAACTACATAACAAATCTGAGTTCCTGCGGTACTTATGTACCTAAAGACATAATATTCTCTTTTGTTTTTGCATGATAAAAACTGCATACAAAACGCGTTAAGTGTTTTCTTAGGTAAGCAGATCTGACAGAATCGCGTATAAAATCTGTGGTGTCTCAAACATGCAAAATTTTAAAAGGTTTTGCGTTATGGTATAGTATGTGATGGTGATCCTTGAGCCCGAGTTCACTGAGCGTCATTAAGACCACGGTATTCGGTTTTGAATCCCGGGCAAGAGACTGATATGTTTAAGCAAATACAGTTTGCAAGCCACCCACGATAAGCAACATGACATCAGTTTCAGTTAGCTTTCTCTTAAAAGTCAAAATTTTATTTAAAATATCGTGCATTAGTGAGACTGTACACTATTGTGCTGGACTACATGGTGTTTTTACTATTATTATTCTTGGGGTATAGTTATCTTACGCTATTTTTATCTTTATTTCTTAAAGTAACTTTCGCAAGACAACCATTGTGGCGTTTGCTGGATAATATAAACAGCGCTTTTTGCGCCATGGATATTTTCGTTTTGACTACCACATATTATTTCATACTTTTTTTCATATGGCCTATGACGTTAGGTAAACCTACATCATGGGCGTAATTTGGAAATGAATGAATTTCCGTATGGGGTAATATCTTCTAATTTGTTACACAGTCTTACAATACGAATCACAGAAAAATAAAATATTTTATTTTATAACATTTGATCACGTAATAATGATAGTAACATCCAATTTTTTAAAGAAAAGATACAGCATTGACAAAAGTGACCAGCCTTTCAATGCTGTACAAGAAAGGTAACAGTGTAAAGCAAAATGTTTTTCATAATTGTTATAGAAAGCGGATTTACGTATGCTACTATAAGTAACGCAAGTCCTTTGTAGTACTGCCTCCACTTTCATACAAATTAACACCCGGGTTTTGCCGTCCGTCTTACATTAGAGAATTGCACATCTTTTAGAACGCCAGCGTGCGTTTGAGTTAAAAGAGGTCCATACTGCGAGGAAGAAGGGTTTTTTGTATAGGTGTGGACATTTTTTAAGACTTATTCCTAAAAATCCCAAAATCCAAAGAAATTTATTTGGAGGCCGACCAGAATATAGAAAGTGCTTAAAATATTTTCTGTGTTATAAGTGTGGTACTGAAAAGGTCTGAACATTCTCATTATTGACATTTTTACATTAGATACGATGTTACTGTTTTTCAAACTTATATACCTACTTATATGACTATCTTAATAATACAGTATTGTGCTCTAGTTTAAGTTTCTCTAGGAAAGCACAGCCCTTGATTCTGCTGTCCATTGTCGCGTTAAATATCTGCCCAAATCGCTTCAAGCCGTATTTAATATTCAAAGCAAGCAAACGCCGTTTTGTTTTCTGTGAACACACTGCCGTTTGATTTCCTGCTCTCTCCCCCTATCGCGAGTCGTCCAGTCCCTTGTGTATTTATGTTTGGCACGAGTTCACAACCGGAGAAAGAATGTGGCGTTTGATTGGAAACGTAAACATTTTCCGGACGTTTACACTAAAGAATCTTTCACGTTTTATTTTGTAGACACGCGCGCCCACGCTAACCAAAACACATGTGAAGTGACGATGAATTTGGCTGTGCTATGGTCTCAAAAGCGAAATTTTATTTTATTCCACAAGCTTCAATACAAGTGTGAATCTTTACTGGATGTTAATCTAAAATTGTTACTATTTTGGTTAAATATGCAATTTTCTTTTAAAGCAAGTCAGCGAAAGGAATTTGTGTAAGACGTTATCACATATGTACAAATATTTTTAATATGTATGTATAAGAACATCATGTGGAATTCTATATCTCCGTAATTAGGTTTAAACAAACAGAATATTTTAGTGAAATTATTAATTTTTGAAACCTAGGAGTTAAACTTTTTCATATTAACAGTACATTCCACGCAGAGTCCCATTCATATAAATGACGGCATTAAGAGTATTGGGTAGAATGTGTCTAATATATAAGACACGTTTCCGATAACTATAGGCTGTTCATCGTAAAGTGAGCACTTTTGAGGTCTTTGTTACTTTTTACTTTCAGTCATTTTATATCCTCTAACTACCTTATAAAATAAATATTGCCATGTAAGTAATAAACAGTGTTTATATTCCACAGCACTCGAATGTTAACGACTAAAACTAAAATAAAATAAATTTATTGACAATTACTTTAAATGAGAGGGCTTTCAAAAGTGGTCACTTTGCCGTGAATAGCCTTTAAGCATGTAGCATTTCATAAAGTATAATTATTTTTTCGTCTCACGAATTGTTTCGGGTCTAAATGATATCAGTTTAACATGATATGGTTAATTCAAATTTCTTTGCTTCTTTTTACATATTTTTTTTCGCGATCTTCAGCTGTTTACTGTCAGTTGAATTTTGGTTATGTTTTTATTCTACTTTTTTTTTTTTTAGTTTTAGGTGGTTTATTGTAAGTTGAATTGTGGTTATGTTTTTAGTTTATCGCAATATATTCAGTCTTCTTTTGTTGAATTGTTATTTTTCTTTAATTGAATCAAAGTGATACAATTTTATTAAACTGCAATGCCGCCAATAAGACGGAGGGATCAATTTAAGTCGCAGAACTCGCAATGCTACAAACCAAATGAATTTTAGATCTAATCGAACTGCAGAGCAACGCGAANAGGTGGTTTATTGTAAGTTGAATTGTGGTTATGTTTTTAGTTTATCGCAATATATTCAGTCTTCTTTTGTTGAATAGCTATTTTTCTTTAATTGAATCAAAGTGATACAATTTTATTAAACTGCAATGCCGCCAATAAGACGGAGGGATCCATTTAAGTCGCAGAACTCGCAATGCTACAAACCAAATGAATTTTAGATCTAATCGAACTGCAGAGCAACGCGAAGAACGAAATTAAATTTAACGGAATCGATTGTCCCAAATACGTTCAACATGTACACAAGATGAAAGAGAAAATGCAAATGAAGCCGATATGCATCGAATGAGACATCATCGGTCAGTAGAAACCAATCATGTGAGAATGAATTTGAATAATCCTGTAAGAAGACAAACAAATGTTGAGTTGAATACACATCGAGTAGCATTCCGTTACAATGCAGTAACTGATTACAGTGCAGACCAATCCGTTGTCATTGGATTGATGATCGTTTTGTGCCCACATTGTAAGGCATTGAAATACAAAAATGAAGTCACTGGATTGTGTTGCGCAAGTGGCAAAATCAAATTGACGCCGTTGGTCCCGCCATGAGAGCCATTGCGCTCATTGGTTTCTGGAACAGGAACAAATTCTACACATTTCTTGAAACAAATACAGAACTACAATAGTTGCTTCCAAATTACTTCATTTGGTGCAACAAATGTGATCCGGGACAATTTCATGCCCACTTTTAGGGTAATTGTAACACAATCATCTTTCAAACCGCTTTTATAAAACATGATTATTCAAAAAAAATTATTGATACATTATAATAATAATATATTTTTTACTTTTACATATTCAAGGTCAAATATATCATCGAGCAGGTTCGCTATTGCCACCGCCGGATGCAGACTATACATTTCTACAGATCTACTTCATGGGCAATACACCACAGGAAGTAGATCAGCGTTGTGCACACAACAGTTCGGTGAAAAGACCAATTGTGGAACAACTGCAAACATTCTTTCATCAACACAATGAATTGATTGCATTGTTCAAAACTGCATTGGACTGCATGCCATCTGATGATTGCAAAATTATAATAATAGCCGATAAGACACCTGCGGAAGAAAACGCAAGACGTTTCAATGCGCTAACAATTGATGATGTCGCCATTGTTGTCGTTGGTGAAAATTTCGAATCCCGTGGTATCATTCTACATAGGCGGAACAATCAGTTGGAACGTGTGTACGAACGTACCGATCATATGATACGTTGCAATATCCCATCATATTTTGGCAAGGTGAAGATGGTTATCATTTCTCGATTAAGATGATAAATCCGCTTACAGGCGCTGAAACGAACAAAAAAGTAAGTTCAATGAATTATTTTTCAAATCGACTAATGGTTCGTGATGATGAGGACAATCTCATCTTGAAATGTCGACGTCTATTTCACCAATATGCTGTCGATATGTACGTCAAAGTTGAAACTGAGCGATTGACATTTATCAGATTGAACCAGAAAAAACTCCATTCCGAAGAGTATATTATCTTCGAGATGCCATCAATGCTGTCGGAAACGCACAGAATGTCGGCAGAATGACGATTCCCAGCAACGTACGTCGGAAGTCCACGGCATATGCATGAATACGCTCAAGATGCCATGTCGTATGTTCGTCATTATGGAACACCAAAGTTGTTCATCACGTTCACGTGCAATCCACAGTGGATAGAAATTCGACAAGAGATATTCCCAGGCCAATCACCCATCGATCGCCATGACATCACCACAAGAGCCTTCGAACAGAAATTGTAATCACTGATGGATTTCATTGTCAAGCAAAGCATCAAGTGTTTGGCAAAACGTGCTGCTAGATGTATTCAGTGCAGTGGCAGAAACGCGGATTGCCACACGCACATACATATTCTTATTTGGTTGATTGAGAAGGTAAGACCGAATGAATTTGATGATGTGATATCAGCGGAAATTCCCAATAAAGAAGAAGATCCAGGCTTGCATAAAGTTGTTACTAAGAGCATGATTCATGGCCCCTGTGGAACATTAAATAACAATTCTCCGTGAATGGTTGACGGAAAATGTTCGAAGAGATATCCACGGGCGTTAGTAGCAGAAACAATTACGGGCAGTGATGGTTATCCAATGTACCGTCGCCGATCGACTGCGGACAATGGAATATCAACAATTGTCAAAGTGAATCAACAAGACATTGAAGTTGATAATCATTGGATTGTTCCGTATTCATCATTACTCTCGAAAACATTCAAAGCACACATCAACGTCGAATCTTGCCATTCCGTGAAATCCATCAAATACATCTGCAAGTGTGTGACCAAAGGAAGTGACATGGCTGTGATTGGAGTTGGTGCGGAGAATTCCAAAGATGAAGTCACTCAATATCAAATGGGCCGATGTGTTAGCAGTAACGAAGCGATTTGGCACATTTTTTCATTCGCCATGCATGAAAGACATCCCACTGTTGTTCACTTGGCCGTACACCTGGAAAATGGTCAAATAGTATATTTCACTGCGGAAAATGCATTACAACGAGCTGATCGACCACCATCTACAAAATTGACCAGTTTTTCGAAATGTGCCAAAATGATGACTTGGCCCGAACGCTACTATACTCCGAAATGCCAAGATATTATACTTGGAATCAATCGTCAAAAAAATTTTTAACGATGGAAACAAGGAAATTAATTTCCAGGTTGCCTACGTGTATTTTCCACCGATACATTAGGTCGCATTTACACAGTCCATCCAAGTAACGACGATTGCTTTTATTTGCGTTTGCTATTAGTCAACGTTCGCGGCCCAACATCATTCCAACATCTACGAAATATTAATAGTGAATTATGTGGCACATATAGAGAAGCCTGTCAACGTTTGCGTTTGCTAGAGAATGACATTCATTGGGATTACACACTCAGAGATGCTGTGATTTCGTCAAATGCTCATCAAATACGAACTTTGTTTTCGATAATTACCTCAACATGCTTCCCATCGAATCCAATTGATTTGTGGACTAAATACAAAGATGACATGTCTGATGACATTTTACATCATATACGAACTTTGTTTTCGATAATTATCTCAACATGCTTCCCATAGAATCCAATTGATTTGTGGACTAAATATAAAGATGACATGTCTGATGACATTCTGCATCAAATTCATACTAGAAAATCAAATCCAGATTTGAAACTTAGCGACGAAATTCACAACGAGGCATTGATATTAATTGAAGACATGTGATCCATGATATCTAACCAGGTTTTAGCTCAATTAGGTGTGACAGCGCCCAATCGTCCGATGCACGATGTATGTGATCAAGAGTTAAAACGAGAAAAACAATATGATTGCGATGCNCTCAACATGCTTCCCATCGAATCCAATTGATTTGTGGACTAAATATAAAGATGACATGTCTGATGACATTCTGCATCAAATGCATACTAGAAAATCAAATCCAGATTTGAAAGTTAGCGGCGAAATTCACAACGAGGCATTGATATTAATTGAAGACATGTGCTTCATGATATCTAACCAGGTTTTAGCTCAATTAGGTATGACAGCGCCCAATCGTCCGATGCACGATGTATGTGATCAAGAGTTAAAACGAGAAAAACAATATGATTGCGATGCATTGAAAGAATCAGTTCGAATGAACGTTCCACTGTTGAATTGGCAACAAAACCATGCGTACGACATCCTCATGAAAGTTGTGAACGATGGAACTGGAGGAATTTTCTTCTTGGACGCACCCGGTGGAACTGAAAAAACTTTTTTGATCACATTGATTTTGGCAACGATTCGCTCGCAAAATGGAATTGCACTTGCACTTGCTTCATCTGGAATAGCAGTTACGTTATTGGAAGGTGGTCGGACTGCTCATTCAGCACTCAATTTGCCGTTGAATATGCAAATCAATGAAACTCCAACGTGCAACCTTTCGAAAAACTGTGCGATGGCCAAAGTTTTGCAGCAATGCAAACTCNAACTCCAACGTGCAACCTTTCGAAAAACTGTGCGATGGCCAAAGTTTTGCAGCAATGCAAACTCATAGTTTGGGATGAATGTACGAAGCAATCAAAACAGGTTTGGTGGTGCGATGATTCTGTTGGCATGTGATTTTCGCCAAACATTGCCCGTGATTCCACGGTCAACGCCAGCCGATGAACTTAATGCATGTTTGAAGTCATCAGTTTTGTGGAAACACATCAAGACACTCAAATTAAGTATGAACATGAGTGTTAAGTTGCAGAACGACCAATCTGGAGAAGTATTTCCAAAACAATTGCTGGACATTGGCAATGGCAAAATCTCAGTTGACATTTCGACTCGCTGCATTACATTCCCCGCAGATTTTTTGTTAGTTCATCGACTCAAAGACCGAACTCATCACAAAGGTATTCCCAATCATTGCTCAAAATTACAAAAATCGTGATTGGTCGAGGGAACGTGCTATATAGGCTGCGAAAAGCATTTATGTCAACGTATTATGTTTCAAGATTCAAAGTGAAATTGTTGGAGAATTGGTGACGTACAAATCGGTAGATTCCGTTACTAGCCAAGATGATGTCGTCAACTATCCAACCGAATTTTAAACTCGCTGNTGACGTACAAATCGGTAGATTCCGTTACTAGCCAAGATGATGTCGTCAACTATCCAACCGAATTTTAAACTCGCTGGAATTGCTTGAATTGCCGCCTCACAATCTCCATTTAAAAGTTGGATCGGTAATAATAATGTTGAGAAATATCAACCAACAACTTCTTTGTAATGGCACCCGTTTTGCGGTGAAAAACTGATGAACAACGTCATAGAAGCAACAATTCTGAGAGGAAAGTATAAAGGAGAAGACGTTTTAATATCATGAATCCCAATGATTCCGACCGACATGCCATTTGACTTTAAACGGTTGCAGTTTCCCGTGCGGCTATCATTCGCAATGACTATAAACAGATAACAAGGGCAGTCATTAAATGTTTGCTGCATTAACCTTGAAAATCCATTCTTCTCGCTTGGTCATTTGTATGTCGCCTGTTCCCGTGTCGGAAAACCATCAGCTTTGTACGTTTACGCACCAGACACCAAAACAAAAAATGTCGTGTATTATAAAGCATTACAATGAAAGGAATAGTGATGTCGCAGCAAACCACTCAAATTGAAACATTTCTTTGTTTTGACTGTTTACTTGAAATTCTGATTTAATTCAATTGTAACTTAGATTTATAAAAAAAAGTATGGTTCCAAGTCAATATCATTCCAGGCACATCACACATTTTGAGATAGAATGTAAAATAAAATGAAAAATTTCCATTGGGCAGGACAACGTCTGTCGGGTCAGCTAGTTAAATAATAAAACAAACGTCCTAAATATTGTAAAAAGAATTACCCTTAAAGTAATGGAGTTCTTTTGACTTTAAAAAGGGAACCTAAATGTCTGCGCAAGTCCTTCTTCTTGAGGTTCCTCGCTACCAATTGTTTTTATAAATTTACATTAAATATTGGCCAACCAGGAATTATGGACGTTGTTAATTAATTGTAATCGTGTGGATATTTATGTGACTACACTGTACTGCAGTTATATTTTTGCTGATAAAATTGTAAGAGGATAGCAAAATACATATTTTGCTCCGCTGCCAAAATTAAAGGAAGGAGATGGGTAATTGGCCCGACTGCGGCGCCACTGCTTACGTAAACCACGGGACTGCAGACTGAAGTGGCATTTTGCTGTGAATGATCTGTCAACTTGTCTCTACTCTACCGCAGCGACATGGAATAGCTAGCCTCTTCACTGTAAACTGAACACTTTCGAAAGCCCTGCTTAAGATGTAATTCAATGTACGTCGTATATTCTTCCATCACGTTTAAAATTAACACTGCTACGGGTCTNAGCCCTGCTTAAGATGTAATTCAATGTACGTCGTATATTCTTCCATCACGTTTAAAATTAACACTGCTACGGGTCTGATCATGTTATTCCTTCGTCGGATAAGCAAATCTGAAAAATGATTGAAAATCAAATATTTAGCAAATTTACTAACTTTTGAATGCATTAGTTATACATTAAAAATATACATCAAATTAATTATTTTACTACTTACGCATGTTCACCTAGCACTTTTAATTCATTTTTATAACATTTTATTACTTTCCCTTCATCGTTGCCGACTTTACTGGGTGCATGTCAGGCATTGTGACAGTTAAAAATATCTGNAGCCCTGCTTAAGATGTAATTCAATGTACGTCGTATATTCTTCCATCACGTTTAAAATTAACACTGCTACGGGTCGGATCATGTTATTCCTTCGTCGGATAAGCAAATCTGAAAAATTATTGAAAATCAAATATTTAGCAAATTTACTAACTTTTGAATGCATTAGTTATACATTAAAAATAGACATCAAATTAATTATTTTACTACTTACGCATGTTCACCTAGCACTTTTAATTAATTTTTATAGCATTTTATTACTTTCCCTTCATCGTTGCCGACTTTACTGGGTGCATGTCAGGCATTGTGACAGTTAAAAATATCTGNCATTTTATTACTTTCCCTTCATCGTTGCCGACTTTACTGGGTGCATGTCAGGCATTGTGACAGTTAAAAATATCTGTGCATCGGAAGTAAAATGCACTATGTATATTTTACAATACTGAGGTTTTGACATTGTTTCGTTGTATTTTTAGGCTCTTTTCTGAGGTGCGAATCGCTATCTCCTACACGGAATAAAAAGCCTTTTGGAAAGGTCAATATGTTCCATGAAGTTATAGTGGAAAAGTGCAACTCTGTAAATTTACATATTTGTGACGTAGTGCTCTTCACCTCCGGTATATAATTATAACCAGGCTGAAGCAGTGACGTTCAACGGTTGATTTTAAAATTTCTCAATTAAATATGGACATCCTATAACACGCCTTCTGTTGGCTGGCTGCTGTTGTCTGCACAGCCGCGCAACAGAGAAACAGCCTTCACTGCCGCGCAAACAAGTCAACAGACTGAGGAGTGGACTGGTACGTGTTCGTTTCAAGATGTGAGAGTTGACGATGTCATCCTAATGATGAGGCATTTATTTATTTCGTTGCAGACAGGTACGGAGGACATTTAAGGCAGCTGTGGGAGTACCATCGCTAACATGTACAGATTCATATAGTGTAAACCAGTGTGAGATAATACTAAACATTTAAATTTCGAGTGTCTTCTAAGTGTAACTGCAAGAATACTGTAACAATCCCGATTTGATCTTGAAATATTAAGAGTGAGGATATAGAACTGATAGCTCTCGCTGTTGTTGAACTTCACCTCTAAGAAATATGAAAATTATGGTAACCATTACATAGAAATAACCAGACATTTTAAAAATTTAAAAATTGTTTTAAAAAATGTTACGTTGTGATTTTTTACCATTCCGGTTTGATATCATCATATCTTAAGGCTTTCACGTCTCAGCTAAATATAAAAATCGTTCAAAATACTTTGAAAAATATTTGCCAACACCTTACGGAAACATTTAGTGAATTTATAAACGTCTTAATAACACNGTTCAAAATACTTTGAAAAATATTTGCCAACACCTTACGGAAACATTTAGTGAATTTATAAACGTCTTAATAACACAACACGTTCCGTATAATTTAAATTGTACTACAGCCATATCTTGATGTATTTGTGAACACAAAATGAATAATACATTACGCAATAATGAATTTATTAACAAATATATTTTTAAATATTAAATTAAGATACCATGGTGGTTTGATTTGAGCGAGTGCGAAATACCGACGTTACACCTCGTTGCAGCAGTATCATAGCTGTTAATGAAATGTTACTTTTACAAATTGTTTATTTGACACAGCCTGTTCCAAAATTAACGACAGTCCATAAGGTTAAGTTAAGAGTCTTAGAATAGCTGCTCCAACCTGTCTGTTCTACGTATTCCCTATAGCATTACAACGTATGATCACATTAATGGCATCATATCTGCCATTAGTGCAGTAGCAATTGACAGGGAGGGAGGATATAGATACAAGATGTATCTTTGACATACCAAGTGCACAATTAACATGCTTGTATAGGTGTAAGTTTATTACTGAAGTAGCTATTATCGTCAAGCATTGGGTTGTCTCATCGATACTTCACACTCGCGTCCGTCTAACTTTATGACTGACCAACTAACAATTTTTCTCCATATTTCAGAATTACATTTGTTACGAAAATAATTTTATTAAAAGTATGAACGACGACAAAAGAATTGAGGTCATGTCACGGGTATTATGAGGTGTGCGTTTTGTCCTAAAATATATCGGAATTTACTGATATATTTTGTAATGTTTTGGTAATTTAGTTTCAGTAATTTTGGAATCTTTCTAAAATTTGTGTAGTAACGCATTAAGGTAAGTGGACGTCCAAGAAATTTATAGAAAAAGACGATAATGAATTATGGTTACTTTAGTTTTTCTAATGTTTTGTGCATATCGTTTATTTTCTGAAACATTTCGAATATCTGTAACTTTCAGTTTGATGGTCACAAAAATATCGGCGGAAATTAATGAAGCCATAGTCATCTTGCTCCACAGTCGCTGCAACTTCTGCATCAGATGCTGCAGTCTCGTTGATGACTGAGCTGCAATTCAAGTCGGTGCCTTGCATGTTTTACAGGTGACACCTCTGCAGATGGAGCTGGCAAAGGAAGGCAGTATGGGAAACATGTGCCGTACGTGGGTGGACATTGTCCTATTGGGAAATTGCTCGCAGGAGCTGTGGCAAAAATTGGAAGCACTTAAGGACACATGATGTCCTTAAATATGCTTCACTGATGTTTGCCCGTAAAGACCAAGAAGCATAAGAGACTGCCCCCTACACAATGACACAATCTCTTCTGGCGCTGTGACCCTACATAGTGAAGTCCAGATTTGTGGGCTTCCCTGCCCTTTTCCACTCGAGTACTGTTGTCATCTGCGTACATAAAAAGCTTGGATTCGTCACCGAAGACGATTCATCGCAATTTCTCAGTCGTCCGTGCAATACGATTACGACAAAACTACAGACGAATTCGCTGTTGTCGGGATGTCAATAAAATATAGTACAATGGACCTCAAGAATGCAAGTTTTCTTTAGATCGCCTTGTAATAGTCCGGTTGTGAGCGGTGATCACAATTGATGAAGCTGCATGTCTTCAGATGGTTGAAACAATCACTGTTGGTTGACATCGCCCCTGTCGGGAAATAGAACGTTCCTCTCTTCTGGTTGTCATTCTGGATCACCCCGAACCTTCCCACCGCCTGTGTTCCCTCTGTTCATGCTCACAACGTTGTCTTAAAGTCCGGTCACAATGATGGTAAACTAGGTGGAATGACCACCCTTCTTTCTCTAGTCCAAAGTTTTTCCCTCTCTCAAGCCTTTTACATTACTCGTGCCTGTATCGAATGCGTCACCAAGCCATGCCAGCTGCTCACTAAGATTCACTTTACATGCACAATGATTATACTGTGTAGGATTTCATCTTTAACTTCACCAGGGTTTAGCGGCCTTTGTGCCCCATGGTGACAGTTATATTCAGCCTATCGCAGCCAAATTTAAAATTACTTTCCTTAATATCTACAACGGTTCTGTATTCCAGCTTTCGCCCTGTGTGGGAAATTCGTTCTGAGCACTGCTGTTTTTTTTTTTTATCAAAATGCATGTATTTGTGTACATGTTGTNTGTGGTGGCTGGTGACTGAGTACTAGCGCCGTACGAATTAAATTTGATTTATTTTTTAGTGATATAACTCAGTAGGAACATCAAAGCGCATGTCTGTGATCGCCCAATGTGGTATTCAATCTATAACATTGTTGGGTAATGTTGCATTCTCATGTCTTCTTAAATGAAAACATAGATCATTTTTTTGTTCCTTTCAAAATGGTTGCTCTTGCCTCTGTCACCTTATGGCCAAGGTTCCCTCAGTCTAACCGCCACTGTATTGTAGAACACAGAGCTTGTGTCCGTGTCCGTGTCCACATGAAGCTTGGTGTGATGCACGAATACCTGGGCGTGGTCACAACAGCCTGGGATGGCAGGCGGCTCTCACAAGTAGTTGACAAATTCCTCGCCACCCATAAACCACATTTATGATTGCTGTTAATAAAACATAAGTAATATTACGCCAAAATCTGTGATATTTTTTGTTTAATAAAATTTGTTATATATTACACATGTTTTAGTTTTAATTTTTAGGGTTTCTTTTTACATTTATTTGGGCAATGAAACGACTGACTTATTCAGAGATACACCTGAAATATGTCTATATTTACCTCATTTTATTGTTCGTTATTGTTTAGACGCATTTGTAAAACGTGATAAGAACATAACCTGGAAATACNGACAAATTCCTCGCCACCCATAAACCACATTTATGATTGCTGTTAATAAAACATAAGTAATATTACGCCAAAATCAGTGATATTTTTTGTTTAATAAAATTTGTTATATATTACACATGTATTAGTTTTAATTTTTAGGGTTTCTTTTACATTTATTTGGGCAATGAAACGACTGACTTATTCAGAGATACACCTGAAATATGTCCATATTTACCTCATTTTATTGTTCGTTATTGTTTAGACGCATTTGTAAAACGTGATAAGAACATAACCTGGAAATACNATATTTACCTCATTTTATTGTTCGTTATTGTTTAGACGCATTTGTAAAACGTGATAAGAACATAACCTGGAAATACTTCATGAGTAAATTATCGTTTTCGTACTCACACAAATACAGAAATGTTTAATGAAGGAATCATATAATTAATATTTAAAATAAATCTCTGCTAATGATTTACAAAGCTTTCAATTTCGTCCTTGAAGAAACGGGCCGAGGTAAGGAACTCTTGCAAGGGATTTTTCTGTACTATCCTTGTTTGTAACATGCTGTCACTTAGATGGAGAAGTATATGGTAATCCCATCGTACTAAGTTAGAAAAATATTTAGGGTGTGGAATTACTCCATACCTATGGTCACTCAGCTTATGTTTCTTAACTTTCTCACGTGGGGTTTACCTTATTTCAAGAGCAGAGGATTCTTACTAATGAAAAAAGAAAACCGCTTCATATATTTCTGTTTGTCCATTCCGTCAGTTTCTGCACATCACGAGAGAGCAGTAATTATTTCACCAGGAGAAAAGTGAAGTGAGAAGTGAAGAGATTTGGGTGGCGCTTAATAGCGAGGTCTTGACAACCAATGAGGGTGATTGATGTGAGTATGGAGCAGCACCAGAATGAAAGGGCGGAGGAAACGGGATAACCCCGAGAAAACTCGCCAACCAGCGGCATCGTCCGTCACTATTCCCACATGCGAAAATCCGGGAGTGACCCGGACGGGGATTGAACCTGGTTCGCCTTAGTGGCAGGAGAAAAGAACTGACAATGGACAACACTCATTGTTGGCCGCCAGATTAAAAGCAAAACCAGCGTGGCATCAACACTGGTTTTGTAAATTTTTTTGCTGTTTCGCCAACGTACAGCTAGTAACCCCTTTCTTGCGAATTATCGTACAGTAACCACCCACTTCTCATAACACATCAAAAGACAATCGACTTAATTGCGTGGGACTGAAAGACGTAAATTTCGCGAGTATATATACTAATGAATTTAAAGAATTATTTTATTAATTTCTTTCTTGTTTTTATTTCTACTTACTTCCTGATAACCATCAAAATACAGAGTTTCAAACACTCGGACGTGAAGCTATTTAACGTTCAATACAGAATAAGACCCACAACTATGCTGAATTTTTATTTTGAGGTTCGTTTTATGATTTTACTATGTTTGAGATATATGATCTATTTTATGGCCTGTGTGATTTCTATGGAGATTCTGGTTTCTGTATGCTCAATGTGTCACGCAGGGTAGAATTGTGGATGGCATGATTAGTAGGGCAGGTGTGATCTGTATGGTCAATATCGTCGTTTTGATTCGCATTCTTTGTATGGTCGGAATTGTCGGGCCCAGGGGAGCCGGGTTGAAGCTAGGCTGATATTCCGGCAACCACTCTGTAATGGGTGTAAGGTGACGGTGGCTAGCGTCGAAAATTCAATCGGATTGTAGAGTGTGCCGATCGTCTGTCTGTAAGGGTGTACAGAATAAGCGCTCCCACCCGAAACCTGGTTGGGTTGTCGTAACTACGGGAAATACTATGGTCGTTCGGCCATCCCCTGGGGGATACCTTATGTGATAATAAGAGGGCAAATCTCTCCGAGCCTCCTCCAGCATGCGGAGTCAACCACTGCCAGCACGATTCCAACCTCACCTGATCCGTACAACAGAGAAAACCTCTGTATGGGCATANCCTCCTCCAGCATGCGGAGTCAACCACTGCCAGCACGAGTCCAACCTCACCTGATCCGTACAACAGAGAAAACCTCTGTATGGGCAAAACAGATCATCCCGTGCTACCTCTTATTTTCCATGGCTCTCATGGGTTTTCCAATGCCTGACCGCCAGGGCCCCACNAACAGATCATCCCGTGCTACCTCTTATTTTCCATGGCTCTCATGGGTTTTCCAATGCCTGACCGCCAGGGCCCCACCCACGGGCAGAGAGACGCGGGATCCCTCCGAAAGGTTGTGGGTACCGTCATCCTTGTCCGGTTTTATACCCTGGTTTTTCTTCACCGAGCGCCGTTACTAGTCACGCCGCCCATGAGGCTGGGCCCCGCTGACATCAGACACGCGTCCTTTACCATACATACAATTTCTTCACAGGGAAACTCCTGTTTTGGGCCCCAATGGTTGGCCCAAGCCATTACGGCAGATACCCCTATATAGCCGCTAGGAAGCAGATTTCCATAGGGCACGGGCGGCAGAGCCCAATTCGTTTAAACAGGAGTGGCGCAAGAAGTCTTGGGTTGCCATGGATTTTGAGAGGCTAAAAGAGACGCATCACCCATCCTTTCCGGAAATTGGTAAGAAAACTGGACTCGGTTACTAAAGCATAGTACTACCAAACTGCCTCAAGTCCCCAGCCTTCTTCCTCCCACAGGAGTGACTGTATGATCCTCCCCGCCAGATTGGCTTTGTAGGAGGAAATCCCTCTGATCGGACCACCACGACATACTGTGCTTGGTCTGGCGTAAGGCTGAGTACTCTCGGCTAATGAGCCCTGCTGGAGTTTTCTCGGCTGTTCTCTAAAAGAGGTAGATATCCTACGGATACCACACGTTCAGGACACGGTCTCTGAAATGGGGCAGAGATGCGATTACATAACCTACGCTACTCAAGTCCATCTCCAACCCCTCGAAAGGTTTTGGTTGAAAACACAGTGCTTTGTACTGTGGCTGATGGAGTGAGAACGATTTTGGGCTACTGGTGGCCCCGCTATTTCACTGCCGATGAACCACGGTGAGGTCATGTGCAGCTTTTCAGAGGCTGCATGTGTCCCTAGCCTGCGGTGATGACCCGTGAGCCGATTGTACAGTCCCAAACCGGGGCCTGCAGTGGTGGGAAGATGTCGGAGTGGTGAAGCTCCTGTGAAGGGACTGTCTGGCTTCCTGGAGAAGATGGACTATTCTGGGTTAAAACTCCGTGTGCATGGTATAGTCGTGGGGATACAAAAATAGTTTGCACATCCCACAAGCAGGCACTGCTTGTTTCAGACGAAACACTTGAAAGAGTTGTATGCACATACTATGCAAGTATGCATGCATAGTTTGATGTGTACTTTGTACATTACTTAAGCACAGAAATTTAATAATGCAAGGCTCCTGGTAATGAGCTCTGCAAAAGGAAATACGCTGAGAACTATATTCTGAAGTAGGATACTCTCCGTGGATAAAATTGAATACTAAATTACATATATATATATACATATATGCCGCCATGTTGTGACATCACGCAGCTGCCATATTGGCTCTAGGTGACCTCGACCTAGACCTCACGCCTATGATCTTGCGCCATGTCTGTGATCTTTGTTGACCTTGAACCCAAAAAATTCTAAAACATCGCTTAACTCTAAGAAAATTTTTAAAATCGAGGA
>NQII01001542.1:334740-400398 GCA_002778355.1 Clitarchus hookeri
GGTCCAATGTCCCGCCCAGTGAAGTGATCATGGTCCCACACCTTATAGTTATTGTGCGTGAATGGAGCAGCAGAGTAATAGCACCATGTCGCTCTGGCGTAGCTTGCCTTTTCTGCAGGGGTGAGAAACTTCATCGACTCCGATGTGATGTAAATATATCTTACTTTGTTGCCAACATCCACGATGACCTCCATGAAATGTTTATCTGCATCCTCCCCGTGTATACAATAGGGTCCTGGCTCAGCATGGATGTTATCACCGTAGAGATGACGACACTGTCCAAGTGGATGTTATTGCAAAAACATTACGCCTCGTGCTTATGGCAGGCATATGTATACAAGAGGTTGTGGTCTGGTTCGCAGGTGTGAATGGCCTTGAGAATGGCCTTAAAGTCCACATAATGACTATATCGGTAATTTTATAATTCAGTGATAGTTCTAAAATTGTAAAACATGCAGACATCCGTCTTCACCTGGCTGGGGCATTACGGCACGCAGGTGGGCATTTTCCTTACAATATTTCCATATTTCTTGTGTTATTCCAGGCACTGTTGCTCTGTCAACTCGGAATTTCGTGACAAATAATGAAAATGGTGAAACATCTCTTGCATTAGTGAATTTCACCATCAGGGGATGGACAAAATAATATGAACACCTGACATATACACAATATTTATTTATTAATAAGGTGTTGCGCCACCATTTGCTTTTAGAACAGCTGCAATTCTTCGCGGAATGGATTCGTAGTGTGTCTGAATAGTTTCCAACGGAATTTTGTCTCATTGTTGTACCAAAACATCCACCAATTGCTTCCATGATGTTGGAGATGGAAATCTGCTCCTCACTCTCTGATCTAAAACTCCCCATAACGGTTCAATTATGTTGAGGTCTGGCGATTGTGCTTGCCAGGGAAGATGTTTGATTATATTCTGATGCTCCTCAAACCAAGACTGAACCATTTTGGCTGTGTGTATGGGCTCATTATCATCTTGGAATATGGCAGTGTTTGGCAGCTATATGCTAGTCATAGTAAGAACTTCATCATTGAGGATGTCGAGGTATTCATTCGCAGCAATCCGGTCAGTGATGTGAATGAGAGGACTAGCTGAATACCACAATATAGCCGCCCAAATCATAACGGAACCTCCCCCACGCTTGACTGTAGGAAGCAGGTGGTCCAGATCGCAGGCTTCTTTTGGGGTTCTCCACACATAAACCCGGCCGTTTGTAGGAAACAATCTAAACGATGATTCATCGGACCATACCACATTCTTCCAATCATCAAGTGTCCGGTTTTTATGATCGTGGCACCACTTCTTTCGTAGCTAAGCGTTAGCTTCCATTATAAATGGTTTCGCAATTGCAGCCCTTCCATGAATGTTAGCTTTGTGGAGCTCCCGTCGTACTGTTTTTGTCGAAACAGTATTACTCAAGTGAGTTTTGAGTTCTGCTGTCACTTTTGCCGTGGTAGTTTTATGTTGTCTGGCCACAAATATTTTTAATGTTCGTCGGTCTCTGTCAGTTAACTTTGGGTTTCGTCCACTATTCCTCTTCGCCAATGATGTTTTACCATGTTTTGTGTATGCTGTCATTGCCGCGNTACCGTCGATACTGTAGCTCGTAAAACGTTAAACAATTCAGCTGTTTTCGTCACAGACACTCCCGCTAATTGAGCACCAACGATTTGCCCTCTTTCGAAGTCTGAGAGATCACACATTTCACCGATCGCTTGTTTTAACCATCGCAGAACAAAGCGTATAATACACTGAAATATAACCTACAAGACTTGGCACCTAAACTGTGCAATACATACGCGTCGCATTATTTACACGGAAGCAGTGTTGCCAACATGCAAGAAAATGTACTATATTGCATGGTGTTCATATTATTTTGTCCATCCCCTGATGGTGTGCTGTCAGGTGAGACCTTATGAAACGGTCAGAGTTCCTACAGAGGCAAAAGTGGGCGTTCTCATCTTTAGGGGTGAGGAGGTTAAGGCCGATATGCCGGTCTTTTTCTTCTTAAGCCACATACATTGGGTAGATCTTCTCGTTTTTGTCTACGCCATATATATAGACAGAAACCTCAAGGTTATTTTTCACTAAAAATTTTGATGTGTGAGAGCTGGGTCAGAAATTCGAGACTGGAAAAATGAAATATCGGTTCGAGGGCTTTGTAGCAGTGGCCGATGAATTGTGGGTTCTCGCCTTTCACAAAACCTACTCGAATAGCCCATTTGAAACACATGTCGTCGTTTGTGTTTTCTGCAGATGGTTGACTGATTGTAATGTGCACCCGACCCCCTGGAAACATGTGTTTCCTCCTCCTCTCATATGTTTTCCATGCTGTTTCATACCATCTCCTCCATATCGCCAGCCTCAAATACTGCCACATTTTTCGTTTGAACCCCATCTTATTGGCGCCTTCTTCGAACGCCTCTGGTGTCACAAAATCGCATTCCAACCAAATGTTGAATTTCTAGGACCCATGGTTCTCAATTTCTATATTTAGTTGGTTAACGATATTTTTCGTAATTAATCCCAAAAAAGTACAAATATATTTTTCCGATCCGCACTGGTTGTGCGTGATGAATGTCTTTAGATTGCACCAGAAAGTAATTTCAACCTCTGCAAACACATTGGCATTAATCATCTCAGAACATCTGAAAATTCTTGGTCGTAAAGTTTCGGCAGGGGACTGAACCTGTATAGCGGAAGTGCTACACAACAGACATAATTGTAAAACTGCAAATTGTGATAAGAAAATCCCCATTGGGAGGCATGTTGTTTAAGTTTAGAAAATTAAATTAAGATGGGGAGACATTGCCCAAAAATATTGGAATCCAATATGGCGGCCACATTTCAAAATCGCGACACATGTAGAGATTTTGTTAAAACAATTTTATTTATCTTCGTACTATGCAGTGTTTGATATCGATTTATATGTTTTTGAGGTCAAGGATTTCACTTTTTACGTTAAAATAGGATAGGCATCAGAAAAGGCTATATTTGTTTCAAGTAATTTTGGTAAAGTGTGAAAAACGGGGAACTCAGCGCATGCTGTCGTTAAAAATAATGGTTTTTTTTAAATGTCTAAATAACTTAATATTACCAAATAGAATATTGGATTTTAAAAACATAGTATACATAGAAGTATGGTTTGGCCACATATTTTTCACATCCATTTTTCCAGCTGCTCATTAGTGTACAAAATAAACCAACAATTCTGCAACCACACTTGTTCTTACAGATTTTGCGCACACATTTGATTAGCTCTTTATATTAATCCAGAATTTCCAGCAAATCCAACCATTTCATCTGCCATGATACATCATCCAGCCACCATCCCCACGTGGTTGGAGATGGTTCACATATTGTGCGTTTGTTAGGTTTTCCCCAAACGTGTCCAGGTTGGAGAGCACTACGAAACACATGTTGTAATGCACCCTTTGTCGTTGGCAGGCTTTCAAGCGGACGATTTTTGGTCATGAACAACTCTTGTCTTGTATCATTAACACTAATATTGGTACTGGTTGAGCAGAACAGTAATACTGTGTATATTTCTATAATGACTTAAATTTCTGTAGAAATGGAAACTTGTGCTTGTGAAATGATTGAAAATGCAGTGTTAACTTATTTAAGCAGTGCCCATGTTATCCAAGTAGATTTTTTGTCTTTACTGTAAAAATAGGATTGCTATCACATCCTGTGAAAGCGTGATATCCAGGTAAAGCAATAAAATTTTCACTTCCAATTACGTCAGCTATAGCGTGAACTGGAACAAATCTGTAATTTCTTCCTGTTTCAAACGAAATCTAAACTTTATCCAAACCCTTTGATGACAAGACAAAGAAATAAACGATTGTTAAAACTAAGACATCGGTGTCTAATGTGCGTATAACAATATTGTTAAGGCCGTTTTCTACCATGTCTTGAAGATGCAGTATTATCCTTGTGCCAGTTTCTATATGGCCAGGGAAAGTGGCATCAATTAGGAAACTTTTTGCAGTAATATTTCCTTTCGTCTCTTCACCTGCAGTGGTTACAACCTGCACGTATGTAATAGTAATTATAGCTAATGTTCCGAGTAGACTGAAGAGTTCTTCCTTGTTACTCGAATTTCTCAAGAAATTTTGCCTATTGTTAGGTAAATTCACATGCGAGAGCACTTGTGTCCTGGTTCCTGATCCTCTCTTCTGTCGAGTTCTACTTTAAATACTAGGTGTAATGTATATATCCCAAATTAAATCTATTATTCGGCAGCCAAACACATCAATGTCTTTACAAAAGTGAGGGTAAAATGTGTTGTTGTAATAATCACAAAATATATTTAAGAAGTGTGGCTTTAAAATGTCAGTAAGTACTGCACCATCATAAACTATAGCATCACATGTTTCTGGGAAGGCATGGTCATTATTGTCTACAGTGTCTTCTAGAATGTGTGTTAGCTCAGTTTTATTGGCTAATCTAAATTCCCCATTACTAGAAAGTGCAGATGGAAATTGTTGATGTCGTGTTTGAAAAAAAATTCTGCTTATCTTACTGGCGATTTTGTGACTGTAAAGAGTCTGATAAACAGCAGAAGATCAGTTTTTAAAATCTTCAATGTTGCATTTTTTTGCAAGTGCTCTTTGCAGGAGTGCTGAACAGAGAAGTGTTATTTTTCAAAGGCTGAAATATTGTTTACGACTCTTTCACTAGTCGTTCCTCAATGAAACTGCGGAACTGCATAATACCAGCCGACTCTGCTGAATATACTCTTGGGTTAACTATCTTGTCTACAATTACCTTGCTGTTTATAACAATCAGGTCTTCGCCATTTTCTAAAAATGGGTTTCCAAACTCTTTCTTTGCTTTGTAAAGTGCTCAAACTTTAGTGATATATTTCACTGGATATGAGTGGTACTGCTCATGATGGCATCGATTACTTTCTTCGGGTTTCAGCCGAATGCCACTCTCTAATTCTTATACTAACTGACAGATTTCTGGTGCTGCAGCAATCCAACGTCTTCATTCCGATGGATCCTGTGTCAACCCACTTGCACCACCATCTCGTTTCACTATTGCATTGTTTTGTTCATAGGCTTCGTCTATGCTAATTGCTGAGAAGATACCGTTTGGTTTTCTTATCACAAACTGCCCAGAAGAAAATGAGTGATGTATGTCTGGTAGTAGAAGCTCAGCATCAAACAGGTCTTTCAGATGGATTGTTAACTTACGTGTATAATTATGGTGAACAAGTAGAAAAACCAAAGGAGTCATTTCTTTTAGGCAGTCAAGATACAAATAGTAATTTCCTTCTCTAATAGAACGCACGTGGTTTTTCACCCCATATTTCAAATTCAAGATCGGGTTCACTTTCTTGGTAGGCATCATGCTACAAATAGTATAGTGATGCAGCAGTTACTTGGTGAATTCCTCTGGCTTTTGTCACGTGGTTTACTTTTAGATAACTTTCAGCAGCACTAGAATATGCAAGATCAGCATGGGCAATTGCACAAAATCCATCCACTTCCCGACATCCACTGGCCCAAAATTCGGAGGAAAGTTTGTTCAATATGAAATGCACCAAAAATCACCATGAACTTTTGTTCCCCGTGTGTGTCTGGATAATTCCACTCAATAGAATTATCTGATGCAAAGAATGGTTGATCCACAGCCATGACAGGAATTTTATTTCCGTTTAGAAACTTCGTAAATTCAGTAATAACATAGTTAGCACACTTAACCATAGCTATAGATGAATAGTCTTAGCAAAATAATGGTAAAAGTGTTGATATTCCCACAATAAAATCAGTTGGAGCTGTTTGACTACTCGCATGGTAGGCAGCCCATGATGCATCAAGTCCAATATTAGCATATTTACTGATAACATGTCTCAGTCATGCTATCCCTTCTTTCTTCAAATCCATAGTGGTGGTTGACAACATTTGTTTTGCTGTTGTATCGAAAGAAATTTGAAAAGTATGTTCATTTGACTGAAGGAAAGCTGGTTTCACTTATGCACATTCTTATAGAAGACTTGGTACGCTTCGCTTTTTGAAGGCACTAATTCCATACTCCACAGCTTCTGTATGTCTTCCTGCTCCTAAACACTCAGGTGTTGGATTTTGAAATATGGGTATACTTGTCCCATGAAAGGAACTTTCTTAGGTTGAACTGCTGGGATTGTGGTCTATGTTATTATTTGCCCCAATTGTGAAGATCTATTTATGTAATTTTGATGGACACGATATATTTTCTTCTTTGAGCTTAATATTTGCTACTTTACACATCGCTGTTGAGAGTTTCAGCACATGAGTATATGAGATTGAAAGTCCAAGTAAATGCATCATTTCCACGATGTTTTTTTTTTCGTGTTTTTCCAAGCATTAAAGGACCCATATACACTGGCAGAAGGGTTTCTCAACCAGTTCTATGCCTCAATATATTTCCAGTTGGCTTACGGAAATGTATATTGAAATTAAGCAATTGTGGTATTCTGAGAAATGGTTGGATAATAATTTCATTGGCTTCAATATTGGCATCTTATAACAGCATGTTCACTATTGCAAGTAGGTAGCCAGGGACATATTTATGTTGGGAGTCATTATCTAAATCACCATTGAATGTAGTCTTGTATTTCTATCCTTGCCATTTTTCCAACACGCAAGAAAGCATGTGCGTCTTCATATTCGTCAATTTTGCAAGCTTGCAGCATGGTGTCACCAAAAATGTTGTCATATGACAAAACATATTCTTTGCCAGACATTCTTGCCGTCATATAAGGGCAGTATGCAAGAATCCTATGTCGTAATCAGGTATGAGAAATTGCTCATCCACACCTATTAGTTGCTTAAGTCGCTCCTTGTATATTTTTGTCAGGACACTCATCTTGAAAACTGGTTGTGTTTCATTTGAATCTCTCATACTTGTCTACATGAAATTAACTAATTATGCAAAAACTAACCGCTCTAATATAGAAACACTACTACTTGTTGCTGGCATTTGAATTCTCCGTGATTTGTTGTACAATCTTGCTAAGCACTTTGCATGGTATTTTGCATCCATGGCAATCATATAGCCACCACTATGTTTTGCTAGTAAAATATTATTTCCTTGTTCAGAGGCACACTCCCTCACTTTTTGATTTACGTTCATCGTTGCTACATTAAACACTTGATCGTTACAGTTCGCAGAACTATCACAAAAAAGCACACATCTCTATAACTAGATAACCGGTTTTACGTTAACACGATGTGATTGTCTGTTCTTCTTTATCGCATTCAGGTAATTGTAATTTCTTCGCTCTTTCGAACATTGTGGAATAATAATTTAATGCACATTTTTGTACCACTTCGCTTGTCTCTTTAAAGATATTTGTTCCATCCTGCTATGGTCTTCATCAAACATCTTTATATTAATTTCCATTGGTAAGCATTAATATCTTCAAAGTTCTGTAAGTTTATCGCAAGTTTTCCATACCTAGAATTACGTGAAGACACATTTACACTGTGTGCAGGATATAATAACACATCAGCACAAGTCTACTGACACAGTATACAAACTGTCCAATCAACAGATTTCACTTAAGTCGCATACAGAAACCAATCGGAGCCGCTTTTCAATTTTCAGAATGCAATATTCACTACCTCAAATCTTAAACAAATGAGGAATGGAAATTAGTAGTATTTATATATATGTAAAGACATTTACAAGAATTTTATTTTTTTAAATTGAGCCACTAATCAAAATTTAAAGAATTGCGATAACAATGTCTCCTAGTTCAAATTATGACCACCTGTATCCTCAATATTGCTTCATAGCCTATTCAGAAGATGAAAAATAAAATCCACGACCTCAAAAACATATACACTTAAGAGCCAAAAAAACTGGTATAGGCGTGCGTATGCAAATAACAGAGGTATGGAACCAATCACAGTAACGCGATGCGGTCGGCAGCTAGATCGGTTACTGCTTTTACAATGGCAGGTTATCAAGATTTAAGTGAGTTTGAACGTGGTGTTATAGTCGGCTCACGAGAGATGGGACATAGCATCTCCAAGGTAGCGATAAAATTTGGATGTTCGCGTACGACCATTTCACGAAAGTACCGGGAATATCGGGAATCTGGTAAAACCTCACATCTTTGATATCGCTGCGGCCGGAAAAAGATCGTGAAAGAACGGGACATACGACGACTGACGAGAATCATTAAACGTGACAGACGTGCAACCCTTTCTCAAATTGATGCAGATTGGATTTGTGGACTGCCCTGCAGGATTCATGGTGTGAATTGCCTGGCATACCTTCAGGCATTAGTCGAGTCCATGCCACGTCGTATTGCGGCAATTCTGTGATCTCGGGGGGCCGTGCACGATATTAGGCAGGTGTACCAGTTTTTTTGGCTCTTCATTGTAAATCTATATCAAACACAGTATAGTACGAAGATAACATACGTGTTGTTAGTAAAACCTTAATATTTGTCACGATTTGGAAATGTAGCAGCCATATTGGATTCAGATAACTTTGGGGAATACGTCCCCATTTTATTTACATTCTTAAATCTTTAATTACATTCCTACCAATGGGGAATATTCTTATCACAATTTGCAGCTTTCATTTATGTAGCATATCCACTATTAGGGTTCGTACAAAAATGAAGCAGGTTTCCCGCTAGCAGGCTGTCGGCGCCGGTNTTTTATTCTTCACCATGTATTTCTGAAATCCTTTGGCCCAATGAAAGCAGGTGCAGTCTTGTCGGCGCTGGTACACCTGCGCCGACAAGCCTACCGGAATGAGTAGGTGGTTCTTGTTCGCTGGTTACAGGCGCAGGTAGTATATACGCTAAGTGCATGTGCAATAGCGCGATATAAAATAATGGGAATCGATGTTCTTATTAGTGCTGTGTATAAAAGGCGTCCCATTTGGAATAAGCGGGATAGTTCGCATGCCAATAGACTTGTTCTGCAGAAATGCAGGAAAGAAGTCAGCCAAGAAATGAATGTGGATGGTAAGTCTCTGCAATAAATTTATTTGTAACATGAGCTTTTAATATGTTAAAACATCATTTGACACTAGTTAGTGCCACCAAATTTGATGTCCTGTACACGTAAAGGTCTGCAAACGTCTGTTTATGGATTGTACACCAAAGGATGGTTTGGGAAATATATTGTAATAATATCCCTAACGGTTTTACCAGCAGCATGCCTTAGGTGATGTATTTCGGCAGTAACTTCTACATCAGTGAGGTGTCTTTCAAAACCGTCTTTGTCCAGAACAGTGTTATGCAAAATACGCATGCACTNTAAAGGTCTGCAAACGTCTGTTTATGGATTGTACACCAAAGGATGGTTTGGGAAATATATTGTAATAATATCCCTGACGGTTTTACCAGCAGCATACCTTAGGTGATGTATTTCAGCGGTAACTTCTACATCAGTGAGGTGTCTTTCAAAACCGTCTTTGTCCAGAACAGTGTTATGCAAAATACGCATGCACTNGTAACTTCTACATCAGTGAGGTGTCTTTCAAAACCGTCTTTGTCCAGAACAGTGTTATGCAAAATACGCATGCACTTTATGATATCATATGCTATTGTAATGTCAGTTTCGATACATTTAGAAAGTAGTCGCCATTTGGCACAGAGTATTATAAAAGAACATTCAATAGATTTCCTAGCCCTACTCAACCGTTTATTAAAGGATTCCTGTCGAATTGTCAAATTGTTGCCGCCGTATGGTTTTAACAGGAAAGGAAGTAGAAGGTATGCCTCGTCTCCTATAAACACAAATGGGGCCATCATATTTGTTCCAGGAAGACATGTAGAATGACGCTTTGCTTTCTAACTCCGAAATCCCACCGATCTCTACAACGGGGACAATGGAGAGGTTGTTGACCACGAGATAGAAGACTGCGTGCAAACGGTTGACGATTACAGTAATGCCACACATTCTGCAACTCCACCTGCGACTTCATCTGCACCAACAAGGAAATGGAAGCATACAACTACGGACACATTCAATGAGTGTTTGTTAGATCTGGAAAAGCAAAAGGTAAAATACTTTCAAGAAAAAAACATGGCATCATTACGACGAAGGCCTTCTGTTATTTAAGGGTTTCCTTCCCCATGTCAGAAAATTACGGGATTCGCGTAAGTTGTCATTTCGGAATAAGGTGCAAGAACTCGTGGAATAAATCGCATATCGCCANGAAAATTACGGGATTCGCGTAAGTTGTCATTTCGGAATAAGGTGCAAGAACTCGTGGAATAAATCGCATATCGCCTTTATTGCTTCTCATCTCCGCACTCGCTGCATTATTTGGACTGTCCATCTGCTAGTGTCTCCGAGTCAACCGCGCAGGTATTTACTACACCTACTCCGGAGTTTTCTTCGTCACATGAGAACGTTACTTATGGTATTGTGCCAACAGCACATACCACAGGCTTCAATACATTTTAACAGCTTCCTGTACAACATACCTGTCATGCGTATGTAGGTTAACTATGGTTTAATAATAATATAGACATGTGAATAGGGCCTATTGTTGACATTTAAGACAATATACCGTACTTTATTACATGGAATACATCAATAAATATGTATTACTACTATTTCGCATGTNTGACATTTAAGACAATATACCGTACTTTATTACATGGAATACATCAATAAATATGTATTACTACTATTTCGCATGTATCACAAACGTTTATTTGCTGTATTGTTAAGCATGGAATGAATTTATTCAATAAATACAACTTATCTTACTGTGATAACAAGCCTTTCTTCTGGTATAATAGGTTGTGTGTGCCAATTACACCATGTCTTCGTCAAGCGATGTTCCACTTTTCTTAATATGTAATCGAAAGTCTCATACTACATTCTCACATACTGGGAAAATCTTTCGTTTTGGNGAAAATTACGGGATTCGCGTAAGTTGTCATTTCGGAATAAGGTGCAAGAACTCGTGGAATAAATCGCATATCGCCATTATTGCTTCTCATCTCCGCACTCGCTGCATTATTTGGACTGTCCATCTGCTAGTGTCTCCGAGTCAACCGCGCAGGTATTTACTACACCTACTTCGGAGTTTTCTTCGTCACATGAGAACGTTACTTATGGTATTGTGCCAACAGCACATGCCACAGGCTTCAATACATTTTAACAGCTTCCTGTACAACATACCTGTCATGCGTATGTAGGTTAACTATGGTTTAATAATAATATAGACATGTGAATAGGGCCTATTGGTGACATTTAAGACAATATACCGTACTTTATTACATGGAATACATCAACAAATATGTATTATTACTATTTCGCATGTATCACAAACGTTTATTTGCTGTATTGTTAAGCATGGAATGAATTTATTCAATAAATACAACTTATCTTACTGTGATAACAAGCCTTTCTTCTGGTATAATAGGTTGTGTGTGCCAATTACACCATGTCTTCGTCAAGCGATGTTCCACTTTTCTTAATATGTAATCGAAAGTCTCATACTACATTCTCACATACTGGGAAAATCTTTCGTTTTGGTTCTTCAGTTCACTAAATAAATTATGATATTCGTCAAAATGATTTCTGCTCCTGTTTATTGGATGCGCTCCAGTTCTCTTTCTTTGTACTTTAAACGTTACACTATCCAGATGGAAAAATGCTTCACCTGACGAAGAACTCGACACTTTCTCCCAAGGCTTCTGCTGCGTACTGGGGGTTCGTCCGCTGGTTTGCCCGCGTCTTCTGTGAGCTGCTCCCGCGCCGACTTCCCGCGCGGGTCGGCGCCGGCAGCCTGCTAGCGGGAAACCTGCTTCCTTAAGGCTACATCGAGTAGGTGGCGTTTGGCAGGAGGGGGTCACAGACCTGTGCATTTTGTCATGTGATGCCTTGAAGTGTCTGTCCTCGTAAAACCCTTGCTGCATTGAGTGCACGTGTACGAGCGCCTAGTTGAAGGCGTTGAAGTTGCACCTTGCTTCGTGTCGTTGCGCGTGGCCCCTATGCGTAAATGCAGCATTACAAAACCTGTAGCTGAGAGTGATCTCGCCGGGACAGCTGCGAAGGTGTTTGTGGGTATTGTCTTTCCGGTTGATGCTGATACAGCACCGCTCGCACATTTGAGGTGCATCCCTCTATGAGTCATGCACACCCGATCTTTCATGTCAGAGCCCACTTTTCCGGAGGGTAAATGATGCTCCGCCGTAATCGCAGACGAGTCCTAAGGGAGGGACAGTCCTGGCGGCGACAGGTGAAGATGGTGCACGACTGTCGGTCATCACGTCGGGTCGAGACACCTGTAAATAAGCGGTATGCTTTAAAAAATTTTCGGTAGGAAAAAAACAATATTTCTCTCTATAATGCTCACGGGAAAAATAATTTAATTTGGTGATTGGCAGAGTCTTTCAAACGTAATTGCATTAAAGTGATTGCAGTATATAATTTCTGTCCTTTCAGATTTAAATTTATTATAAAATGTATTACATTTATAAGGTTAATATATAAATGTATTTTAAAATAAAGAGGGAAGACCGGTGCGCCAGCCTACAATATCATGGTACTCCAGCTGACTTTGGCTCGGGAGTAGAGCGGGTTACCTGCTGTGCCGCACCATCGCTGCTCTACGTCTGACGCCTGTCATGGCGTGAGTGTGAAGACGATCGCCGAGGGGGTGCGAAAGCAGGCCACCAACAGTACGTGAAATCGGTCCGTTGCGGTGTTAGCCAGGAGTGCCAAGTGCCGCTGCGATACGTCACCGCTACTCTCTTTCTCTCTCTATTGTTTGTTTTATTATTGTGTAACTTTAGGAAGATTCTGTAAGTGAGGGCGCATGGCCGTCTGTGAACTGACACATTCGACAAAGTTTGGTGATTTATCTTATTTTGAGCAGTTTGCAAGTATCATTAATAGCTCCAGGAATGTATCTTTAAGCCTTTATTAATATAGTGATTAGCAAATATAGTTTTTTTTAATTAACCCTATATCGTACCCAGTCTGTTATAAACTGTTTTCGTTATATACATTTGCTTGCTTACGAGCCGACTTGCAAAATTATGTGGCCTGATACATAATTATTTATAAAGAATATATAAATACAATCAATGTGAGCATAGGTACAGATGATTCTGANATGTGGCCTGATACATAATTATTTATAAAGAATATATAAATACAATCAATGTGAGCATAGGTACAGATGATTCTGACCCCGACTGAAAATAACGAAATGTTTTTAACACAACATTCGCCTTTAAAAAGTTTTTAAAATGCTAAATCCGTTGAATTTAAACTGAAAAAGCTCTCCAATAAACGTGGTCATGAGCCATATATGCAGTGATTGAAAATAAATATTATATAACAAAATATTTAATACACTATTGTTATTGTACGACGGAATTCAGCCTCATAAGTTGTTAATTATTATAGGAGATTTAAGAAACCTAATCGATCGTTGTTTAAGTAGCTCAGTGGTCAGAGCACCCGATTCCTGCTAGAAGGTTTTTCGTTCGAATCCCTGTTCCACCATGAGAGATCATCTTTTTGTTTTTTAAATGTTACCAGCTGCTATGGGAAAGTGTGAAATTTACATAATTTAAATTTTGTAAACATATTTTGCATTTAAAATACATTTTTAATTTATTGATCTATATTTTTAAAGATTTTGGCGGTTGATAAGGTGGGGTGACGATACTGAGTTTTGAAATTAGGACGGGAAGGACGTAGGGGCATACCTCTAAATCCAATATGGTTGTCCTGACATTGGGTTACATAATCATAATCGATATGACATCATGATCGTATGCGNTACCTCTAAATCCAATATGGTTGTCCTGACATTGGGTTACATAATCATAATCGATATGACATCATGATCGTATGCGCCTTGAAAAGGCGAGCTCGGTGATATATAACACTCAACATGCATTCCTTTATATTTTTTAATTATAATAATTAATTTAAATTTAAAAAAATTATTTTATTTTATTATCTGTTTGCTGTGGCTGAATGAGGAATCAGTCAGCCACATTGAGGAGCAAACACTTTTTTCCACAAATTTTTAAAAATATAGAGTTTGGGGAAAAAAAGAAAAATTTTTGAGAAGGAAAAAGTGATTTTTGGATAAACCTATTGATTTCTGAAGTGACATTTGGGGTAAAACAAGTGATTTTGTCTTTAANTACCTCTAAATCCAATATGGTTGTCCTGACATTGGGTTACATAATCATAATCGATATGACATCATGATCGTATGCACCTTGAAAAGGCGAGCTCGGTGATATATAACACTCAACATGCATTCCTTTATATTTTTTAATTATAATAATTAATTTAAATTTAAAAAAATTATTTTATTTTATTATCTGTTCGCTGTGGCTGAATGAGGAATCAGTCAGCCACATTGAGGAGCAAACACTTTTTTCCACAAATTTTTAAAAATGTAGAGTTTGGGGAAAAAAAGAAAAATTTTTGAGAGGGAAAAAGTGATTTTTGGATAAACCTATTGATTTCTGAAGTGACATTTGGGGTAAAACAAGTGATTTTGTCTTTAAAATAGCAGCCGACCAACCGGAACAACAGAGTTGGAGGTAACGTTATCCAAGATGGCGGACAAATGCTGAATCCTATTCATGAATCCTGCAACAGAACATAGGTTCCTTTACTACTACAGGCTTTACAAAAAATTTATTTTCAATGCATTTTGCCTGGTAAGTGATGAATTAAACTTTGGGGCCTGGATACATATTTTTTTAAAGCGAAAATTTAACTATCAAATAATCACCTTTCAGATTTGAAGTTAGGCCTCTATATTTATTTTATTTTCTTTTCAAATACGGGAGATTGATTTCAAATTGCGTCTCATGATAAGGCGAGGATATATATATATATATATTCATTAACGGGATTTCCATCCCCTTAGTCGAGCATATTTTAGGACGTTTCAGCCAGAATTTGCCATGTCCGTGTGTTTGAAATCTAATTCCCAGTAGCGATTCAAATTTATTTTGCAGGAAGTGTTTCCAAAGTATTACAGTTTCCTTATGCATTGCATGCCTCCCGAAAAAAACACTATAATTTAAGATGGAAGTATTTCAGACGGAAATTATAACCCCATCGCTTAAGTCTCTCTCTTTGGGGTAAGACAGCACTTCGTGTTCGGTTAACAACAACAGTGGCTGTAAATCTGTCTGCTTAATTTTTGCATAAAATACATAACACTTTATGTAAAATAACACGAGGACGAAAGGTATTTTTCACATAAAAAATTAATTCTCGGGCAGGGCTGTACTAGTGAGATAATATTCCAGCGATGAAAAATTAGCAGCTAGGTCCTAGCGAGTCGGTAACAAGTTTTTTCAACTCGTCTGGCAGGCGCCTTCCCGGGTTAACTGTAATGTACCTTGTTTATGAATTATAGCTAAATTTTTTCCGTGCCAACTTGTGCGAGAAGTTTTTTTTCTCGGATTGTTACAAAATTGAAATTGGGGTGGGAGGTTAAATATGGAAAAATGAATTTTTACTATACAGTGTTACATTCAAACCGCGGCTAACTAGCGTGAACCCCGCTGGAGATAGAGAGCTGCGAGCATGCTGCTAGCTGCCGTGTGGAGATACTGTTACAAAACACGGGAGCAATATCCAACTCAAGCCTGCCAATTTGCGAACAGTGAACGTCGTACCATCCTCACCCCCGCTGTTTCTGCTGCAGCTACACGTCGCGTCTTAAAGATTCTGTATACGTAAAGCCCCGTCTCCTCAAAAATTGTTATTTTTCTGTCAGTGGCAGCTACAGATTACGTTTCTCATGGATGCCTTGCAAACTACTGTAATAAAACATCCTAACATAACAGTGCGTTCTAGTGGGCGATACTAAAATTAAATGGACAGTAGATTTACGGTTGGAAAGAAGGCTGAAAGGTAGATGAATATATAGTCAATAAAAAAAAATAGTGGCGGGGGTGGAGCGAACGCGTCAGATTGGGAGAGGGTTGCCGACTAAACAGCTAATAAAATTGGCGAGGGTAGGTCGTGTCTTCGTGTCGGGAGCACATCCGCTCCACCCACCATCAAACCACGAACCCAGTGCATGTACGTCTTTAAATACATTTTTTTTCGACATTTTAAACTTTCTTATTTAAAAAAATGTTTTTTTAAGTAATCTAAGGTCACTGGTAAGGGATAAAACTCACTAGGCACAGGTCAAGGTCACCTAGATCCAATACGACGGTCGGTTGATGTCATAACATGAGAGGCGGTCGGCATCTGGCACCCATCCCGGGTCCCGTTTCGCTTGACTTCCCATTTGTTTTCTACTTNTAAGGGATAAAACTCACTAGGCACAGGTCAAGGTCACCTAGATCCAATACGACGGTCGGTTGATGCCATAACATGAGAGGCGGTCGGCATCTGGCACCCATCCCGGGTCCCGTTTCGCTTGACTTCCCATTTGTTTTCTACTTACATTACAATGTATGGATAAATTAAATTTATTTACGTATCGTATGCATTCCATCTTTTAAATTATTTCGTACATTCGATCACTACATTTCTCAGATGTTTTCAGATCATCCCCGCTTTTTTGCAGGTCAATAAAATGTATGGATGAGTATATAAACAAGTTCATCCGAGACTTCGGGAAATATGTAACGAGCATTCTTGACACCTTCTGCTTTCTTCACGCCACTCGTCGCAGGAAATTCGTTGGAGAAATGTTTGGGAACCTCGGGAGAATCATCAACATGCTCATCAGATACTTCCTCATAACTGTGGTCATGTTCTTGATCAACAAGACCATCTTCATGATAGTCTTCACCTCCTGTTTCGTCCTCAAAATTAAGTTAACTTTTATTTGTAAGAGTCGCATGTTCATCATAAGTATTTATAGCCATCGATCGTTTATTATGAAGTTCATCGATTTCACATGAAAGTCTTGCGAGTAAACATTCCGCACAAAAAGACTCTTCCTCGCGTCGTAGTTCTCTCATTCCGTCAGTAACAGTAACTGACTCATCATAATTGTCTGTGGAATCAGTACCCATCGATGCAATAAGAGGTATTGACGACATTACATCCTGGCCCCCAGTATATGAACCCTTGCAGATCTGGATGTTTTCCATCAATGTATCGCCTTGCATGAACAACGCATAGCTGTTGTAATGTTTCTTCATGCGAGTTCCCTCGTCGTTTACGAACATATTATGAAGTTTATTAACAGTATGTAACGAAGTCAACACATCCTTATTCTCATTGGGTGTAATAACACTACACTTGCCTGCCTATATGTGTTTATTTAAGTTATCACGCCGAGTGAACTGCCTGGAAGATTTATAGCCACTAAGAATCGCATGGGATATTTTATTCAAACAATCACTCTTTTCGTGTCATTGCAACATTTACCGAAGGTTTTGCCACAGTATTATCATTGTCTTCTGCGTAATTTTTGGGCAGTAATTGAAGATATGCATTTAAAGTTAGTGGTTTGCATCGTCTTCAAGCATACATGAATTCATACACTTTACTCCTATCGACTGACTCCAGCAAACTGAATCCTGCACCTTGGCTCCTGCCAACTGACTCCTACAGACTGACTTCTGTCGACCGACTACTGTCGACTGACTCCTGCATACTTACTCTTGCAAACTGACTCCCGCTAACTGACTCCCGCAAACTGACTCCTGCAAACTAACTCCTGCAAACTGACTCCTGCTGACTTACTCCTGATGAGATGTTGATTTATATTTTTAGATTCATTTCTGCAAGTCTCACATCCACTGCACAGAACCAGAAGATCTTCTACCATAAATTGTTTTTATAGAAATATGATAGCAATGCGAGACAATCCACGTGCAACGTTCGCTTAAGTACTGGTAATGATGATTGGAAAATATGCAGATANAGTTCGCGTAAGTACTGGTAATGATGATTGGAAAATATGCAGATACCGAAGAATTAATATGTATTAAAATAATTAATCTAAATGAAAATTGTGCTAAAAAAAAAATATTATATTTTCCAAATATAAAACATGAGAACACTCGGAGAAAACCCATTTACCCCGCTCGCAATAGCAGTACACCATTATCGTCATCTCGGATCACATCTACCACTTAAAACAAAAAAAAATCCCACTTGTTTTAGAAAAACATTAAATTAAATGAAAAAAGTGGTAAGACCTTGGTGTTGTCTGCGACGAAACTGAAGAATATCTTCTTCAGTTGCCTTAGATTTTCTTAATATTTGTTCAAATCTAATTTTTTTAAAATAAATGTGATTTTGTTCTAAGTTCTAGATGTCATACGAGATAATGGAGAAAAGTCAAGGTCAATGTCCCAACATTTTCAATGATGACGATTATGGATTATGNACAGAACCAGAAGATCTTCTACCATAAATTGTTTTTATAGAAATATGATAGCAATGCGAGACAATCCACGTGCAACGTTCGCTTAAGTACTGGTAATGATGATTGGAAAATATGCAGATACCGAAGAATTAATATGTATTAAAATAATTAATCTAAATGAAAATTGTGCTAAGAAAAAAATATTATATTTTCCAAATATA
This sequence comes from Clitarchus hookeri, assembly GCA_002778355.1. Lineage (NCBI taxonomy): Eukaryota > Metazoa > Arthropoda > Insecta > Phasmatodea > Phasmatidae > Clitarchus > Clitarchus hookeri. The sequence continues at coordinate 353,281 of NQII01001542.1, forward strand.
AAACATGAGAACACTCGGAGAAAACCCATTTACCCCGCTCGCAATAGCAGGACACCATTATCGTCATCTCGGATCACATCTACCACTTAAAACAAAAAAAAATCACACTTGTTTTAGAAAAACATTAAATTAAATGAAAAAAGTGGTAAGACCTTGGCGTTGTCTGCGACGAAACTGAAGAATATCTTCTTCAGTTGCCGTACATTTTCTTAATATTTGTTCAAATCTAATTTTTTTTAAATAAATGTGATTTTGTTCTAAGTTCCAGATGTCATACGAGATAATGGAGAAAAGTCAAGGTCAATGTCCCAACATTTTCAATGATGACGATTATGGATTATGNAGATGTCATACGAGATAATGGAGAAAAGTCAAGGTCAATGTCCCAACATTTTCAATGATGACGATTATGGATTATGGTGTTGTAGCGGGGCATATGGGTTTTCTCCGAGTGTTCCCATTCTTTATATTTGCAAAATGTGTTTTACTCTTCGTCCCATTTTAATGTTCTTGTTGTTTTTAATAAACGTGGGTTTATCGGTATCTCCATGTTTTCCAATTATCATTACCAGTACTTGCGCGAACACTTTGTCGTTTCTCTCGGAGTGCTCTCATATTTTTGCATTAAACATGTGTGGTAGAAGATCTTCTGGTTCTCTGTAAGGGATGCGAGGCTGGCAGACATGAATCTAAAATTGTAAAGAAAAATCGTGGCAGGAGTCAGTTTGTAGGAGTCAGCCTGCAAAGGTCAGTCTGCAAGAGTCAGTCGGCAGGAGTCAGTCTGCAGGAGTCAGTCTGCAGGAATCAGTCAGTAGGAGTCAGTCGGCAGGAGTTAGTCGACAAGAGTCAGTCTGTAGGAGTTAGTCTGCAGGAGTCAGTTTACAGGAGTCAGTCTGCAGGAGTANGGAGTTAGTCGACAAGAGTCAGTCTGTAGGAGTTAGTCTGCAGGAGTCAGTTTACAGGAGTCAGTCTGCAGGAGTAAGTGTGAAGGAGTCAATCTGCAGGAGTAAGTGTGAAGGAGTCAATCTGCAGGAGTCAGTCTGCAGGAGTAAGTGTGAAGGAGTCAATCTGCAGGAGTAAGTGTGAAGGAGTCAATCTGCAGGAGTCAGTCTGCAGGAGTAAGTGTGAAGGAGTCAATCTGCACGAGTCAGTCGGCATGAGTAGAGTGTATGAATTCGTGTATGTTTGAAGACAATGCAAACCATTGAATGTCATGTATGTCTACATGCATACCTCCAATGACCGCCCAAAAATTATATGTAAGACAATGCTTTTACTGTGTCAAGACCATCGGAAAATGTTGCAACGCGCAGCGACATGAAAAGTGTGATTTTTTTGAATAATCTATCTCATGCGATTCTTAGCTGCTATAAATGTTTCAAACAGTTCACTCGACATAACAACTTAAATAAACACATCTAGGCAGACAAGTATAGTGTTATTTAGCCCGCTGACAACAGCATGTGTTGACTTCGTTNTGCAGGAGTAAGTGTGAAGGAGTCAATCTGCACGAGTCAGTCGGCATGAGTAGAGTGTATGAATTCGTGTATGTTTGAAGACAATGCAAACCATTGAATGTCATGTATGTCTACATGCATACCTCCAATGACCGCCCAAAAATTATATGTAAGACAATGCTTTTACTGTGTCAAGACCATCGGAAAATGTTGCAACGTNCTCCAATGACCGCCCAAAAATTATATGTAAGACAATGCTTTTACTGTGTCAAGACCATCGGAAAATGTTGCAACGTGCAGCGACATGAAAAGTGTGATTTTTTGAATAATCTATCTCATGCGATTCTTAGCTGCTATAAATGTTTCAAACAGTTCACTCGACATAATAACTTAAATAAACACATCTAGGCAGACAAGTATAGTGTTATTTAGCCCGCTGACAACAGCATGTGTTGACTTCGTTNAACTTAAATAAACACATCTAGGCAGACAAGTATAGTGTTATTTAGCCCGCTGACAACAGCATGTGTTGACTTCGTTACCTCCTGTTAATACAATGGATCATATGTTAGCAAACTACGAGGGAACTCGCACGATGAAACATTATGACAACAGCCACATGCAGTTTATGCAAGGCGATACATTGAAGAAACACACCCAGGTCAGCAAGAGTTCGTGTACTAGGAATCAGCAAGTGATGTCATCAATATCCCTTGTTGCATCGATGGGTACTGATTCCACAGGCGATTACTGCGAGAAAGTTAATGCTTATGATGGAATGAGAGACCTGCGACTTGAGTTAGAGTCAGTTTGTGCGAAATATACACCTGCAAGACTTTCGTTTGAAAACGATGAACTTCAAAATAAACGATCGACATCTCTAAATACTGATGATAACCATGTGACTCTACAAAGGAAAGTAAACTAAATATTGAGGATGAAACAGGAGGTGGAGACGATCATGAAGACAGCACTGTTGGTAATGACTACGACGACATTGTTGATGAAGTATCTGATGATAAGCATAATGGTTCTCCCGAAGTTCTCACACATTTTTCCAGCGGGTTTACTGTGACAAGTGGTGTGAAGAAGGCATAATGCGTCAAGAACGCTCGTTAAGTATTTCCCGAAGACCCGAATGAACTTGTTTATAGACTCATACATTTTATTGACCCAGTGGCTTGTGATAAACTTTTGAAAGGTAAGCTGGTATGAGCTGTGTGTTGAACAGTGTTTCCTGCTAGTTTACATTTCCACAACTAAAACGTAGTTCGATAGGTGATGCCACAATAAGTATATAATGGGTCCCTTGCCTGCTCACTGAGTGGTTGATATATATCCAGTTTCCCTAGGCTCCACAGAGGTTATTGGTTCCCGCTGCATGCACCGATACTGGACAGTAGTGAGCAAGCACGAGCTTACATTGCAAAAGTTGACCCGTTGGATTGACCCGCAAAAACGCAGGGATCTCTTACGCATTGTTGAGATATCTTCATTCATCGATGAACTGAAGGATCGGGGTTATATCAAATGTGACTGTTGGCTACTATTCATGCTCTGCAAACATCTGAGACATGTAAAGATCGAATGTAATAAATAATTATAAAGGAAGAATGTAAATAAAAAGTAAATAAATTATATTTATATAAAAAATTCATGAATATTTAAATTTCTTATACAGTCCCTTCTGCTTCTCTGAAATACTTATTATTTCAGTGGTGTATACAATTGATTGTGAGAGTATGTTTAAGATCAAATATATGCGATCATATGCAGGAGGAGAGCTATGGTTCAATATAAATTATTATGCCCAAGCTTATGTCAAGTGGTGGGGCTACCCAGACCACTGCAATTCCTGGGTCGCCGATACAGATACCGCGGTGAACCCTGAATGTTGTGATTAATATAGGGTACCTGTGTATATGATTTTTTAGTTGCGTTTTCGTAAGATTTACCTTACCGAATAAAATTTGTTTTTTCAATATATGTAGTCTTTCATTTATTTTTAAACGCATTATCGATAAGAATTACCTGCACCATATTTTTTTGGAATATTGATTATGTTGAAAATAAAACAAAGTAATTTATGTCAATTTTACATACTTTGCAGGTATAGATCTCGTCGCCATTCGGTCAGGTCGATAGCACTCTCCCCGACAGTAATTTATATCTGGCGGCTGATATTCGAAACATGAGTTACGAATGCGCTCTAGTGGATAAATGTTGAAAAACAATGGATAGTAGATATGGTCCATGAGGAAGGGGAAGGGGAGGCCTTGAAAGGAACCAATTAAATAATCAATGGAAAACATGGTGGAGTGGTGGAGGCTTTTCGACTGAAAAGTCAATAAAAATTGGCCAGTGTCGGTTGTCTGCTGGTTTTCGTGCCGGGAGTGGCTGTGCTTTGCTCTATTTATGAGAATCGAACCCTTAGGGTACCACACATCCAACTTAGTTTTTTGTGTTAGGTATGCAATTTTTTCCTCGATGTATTTGTACGATTTTTTAATATGTTTAGCAATTTTTTTTTAATTTTTCGATTTCAAGGTCATTGGGGTTAATGTTAAGGTCGGCAACCACCAACGGGGTGCTTGGAGTCACAATGTAATTTTTGTCTCGATTTTTTTTGCAATTTTCCTTAATTTTTATAAAAGGATGTGGGATGTTGGTTAGGGTATTGATGTAGAGCAGAGAGGGAGGTAAATTACGTTTTCTGTTTCTCGATTTTTAGATTTTTTTTTGTTTTTGCGATTTTTGTCGATTCTTATGATTGCGAGGAAGGGGAGGGGTGGGGATGTTGAATAGTGAGAGCAGGTGTGAGGGTGGGGTAATGTGATATATTTATCGATTTTTTTGTACTTTATTGGAATAGTTTGGGTTCAAGGTTATCCAAGGTCACTGATATGGGGTCAATATCATAGGCGTAAGGTCAAGAACAAGGTCACTCAGATCCAATATGGCGGTCGGGTGATGTCACAACATGATGGTCAGTCGGTGCCTGACACCTGTGCAGAGTGCCATTAGTCCGACTTCCCTTTATAATCATATATATATAAAAATATATATAATTATATATAATTATACATATATATATATATAGGATGTTTCAGAAGTTATGGTCAAAAATGTAGGGATGAGACCTACAAATGAAGACAAGCAAATATGGTCCATTAAACATGGGTCAGGAAATTAACTATTTACGAGAAAATAGCGTTTGTGTGCTATTTGGGCTGCCAGTGAACTGCACCTGGATAATGTATTGTGACAATGTTTTGTTACAGTGGCAACGGACCTGCCCCGCACTATACCGCCCACTCCTCCATCTTCTATCCGGCCCCTTTCGCATTGCAAGAGCCATAGTACTAAACAACACACAAGCAGTGTGTTGTGAATTTGATGGCTATGTACATTGTGCATGAAACGTCTGTGCAACAGTACGAACACAAGCGAGATTTACTTGTGTGAAGGTGTTTTAAAAATGGACCACGATTACAGCAACGTAGAGTATGCAGATATTCACTTTATGTGCTGCAAAGCCAATGGAAATTCACAGGAGACTGCACGGCTGTATGCAGAAACGTTTTCTCACAGAAGGCATCCCGACAGGCGAACATTCATCAGGATCCATCAACTCCTTAGAAAAAATTGGGTCCTTCACACACCACGAACTACCAGGTAGATCGAGCTCCGTAGCTCCTGATATAGAAGAATGTGTGTTATAATGTGTAGATGTAAATACAAGAACTTTGACTAGAAGGGTGGCTATACAAAAGGGAATCAGTGCAAGCAGTGTATGGCGAATCTTACATCGCCAATTACTGTACCCAAACCATTTACAATGTGTGCAGGGTCTCAAGAACACAGACTTCATTCTCAGATTGAATTTCTGCCAGCAGATACAACCCCAGCCAGTTCTAGACCCCCAGGTTTTAAATAATGTGTTGATTACAAACAAGGATGGGTTTACCCGTGATGGCATTTTTAATTTCCACAATTGTCACGTGTGGGCCGCAGTCAATCATAATGCAGTGAAACAGGCACGACATCAGCAAACGTTCTCGTTCAATGTCTGGGTAGCAATAATCTGCGGCTGTCTAATTGGACCACATTTCCTACCACAGAGTATAAACGGAAGGTACCTGCACTTTATAAGGGAAGTTCTTCCGACGTTGTTCGACGATGTGCAATTGCAGCAACGCCAGTGGATGTGGTCAATGCACGATGGTTCACCAGCACATTTCCTTCTACATTTAGGACGATATCTAAACAGACGCTATGGTGACCAGTGGATAGGTAGAGGAGGACATATACTGTGGACTCCTAGTTCACTAGATTTAAATCCGTTCGATTTTTGTGTATGGGGCTATGCCAAAAGTCTAGTTAACAATACGGCAGGCATTGCCACACCTTAAGAATTGCAGCATCGGGTTATACAGGCCTTACAGCAAATGATGAATGACCCCGGATTGCTTGAGAGAATTCGACGGTCNAATTGCAGCATCGGGTTATACAGGCCTTACAGCAAATGATGAATGACCCCGGATTGCTTGAGAGAATTCGACGGTCTTTGCGGAGACGACTAGACAGATGCATCCAAGTGCATGGTCAGCATTTTGAACATCTACTGTAAACATATTCAGTTAACATATCCATGCTGTACATGTGTATCCACAGACATCACTGTTGTTCAACCCAAACAATTGCTTTTGTGTATGTTCAATCACATTTCGGTGGTGTTGAAGCTACAATTATGACTTGTACTGTCTCGTGATTGATAAATTAAATCACAATGTCACTGCTTTTGTTGGCATTCGTACTCAGTAGTCAGCGGGCCCCAACCCCACAGAACTTTTGAGATTGGTAACATGTAGCCTGTGAAGTTAGGGATAGGAGATATGAGTATAAGCACCTCTAACACGCAAGCAGCTCTCCAGATTGGTTATGTGTGTTAATGGCATTGTGACAGGAAGTATGGCACAGGACCATTCCATTAACGGACCAGTGTTAACGTATCAGTTTGCACCTCATAAGAGTAACTCATAGTGACGCCCACCAACATCGAAGCAAGCATTACAACGGCGTTCGAGATAATGCTACCTCTGTTCAAATATCCCATGCGTTTTGCATTTGGTGTTGATACACGCACGTACTGTGGCAATATATGGACGATGGAGCCATTTTGTAGACCTTAGGTGAACCACACACACATCGTGGATCGCCCACATGTTACGCCCATATCTCATTTAGTTGGCCTCGCGGACATCTTCCCGATCTCAAAACGTTCCGTGGTGTGGCCCTTATTCCCAGTTTCATTTTTGCATGCTTTTACCGAAACATCCTGTGTGTGTGTATATATATGTATATATGTTTATATACACACACTCACATGGGACCGCGGTGACTGAATGGTTAGTCTGCTCACCTCCCACTAAGTCGAACAGGATTGAATCCCCAGCTGGGTCACTCCCGGATTTTTGCATGTGGGAATCGTGCCAGACGATGCCGATGGTCGGCGGGTTTTCTCGGGGATCTCCCGTTTACCCCACCCTTTCATTCCGGCGCTGCTCCAAACTCACCTTAATCACCTTCGTCGGCTCTGAAGACATCGCTGTTAATAACCACCCAAATCTCTTCACTCACTCACTCACTGCACACACACNACCTTCGTCGGCTCTGAAGACATCGCTGTTAATAACCACCCAAATCTCTTCACTCACTCACTCACTGCACACACACCTTAAATATAGCGTTAACTTTAGTTAAGTAATTTATGTCCTATTTGTTTTGGTTTAAATGTTGTTGCCCTATATAGAACTGTTATACTTTTTAAAAAACTGATTAAATTGTATTATAACAGATAATATATTACGCAAAGGAAAAGTAAAGAACTTAAAATAAATTTAATTTTTCAAAATCTAACTAAATTTGTTTACGTAAAACCAAATAAATTGCACCGACTCTTATATAACAAAACATGTCTTTCGTTAACTCTCCCAATACTTCTTCCCAAAACTGCCATTGCCAAAATCTACGTTTGAAACACTTCTGGAACAAATTTTTAGTTTAACATATGTTTATATCCATAATTAAAGAAATACGTTTTGTAAAGTGCGAACTGNCTTCTGGAACAAATTTTTAGTTTAACATATGTTTATATCCATAATTAAAGAAATACGTTTTGTAAAGTGCGAACTGTAACTCTTAGTCTGGTGTCATATGTTTTTCCACTCGCTTTTCGAGCCAAGTTTGAATTTATTAATGCAATACATGATATTAAGTTTATAAAATTATAAAATTACGGGTGTAAATTTTTTCCGATGATTCAACATATATTTTTGAATGGCATCCAAAATAGACAGAGTTTATATTTTTTTGTAGTTTTTACATATTTTGTCTGTTTAAGAGCGGAATTCTATGTTTATTTGCTTAAGAATATTTAATCTGAATCTAAAAATGCACAGAAATAGCATGCAATATGTTACTGACTGTTTCTGTGTTTTATATACTTTAAAACTTGGTTTGTACCTTTTTTAGTTTAACTATGCATGGATGCTTACTTTTGAAGAGTTATCGTTATTATGTACAGATAAAAATAATGATGACCCGCAAAGTGTATTTGAAGGGAAATAACTTATCTCACTACCTGAGAAAGATGATCTATTAAACTATGCTAATAATCGAAGTTATGGGGAATCTCGATTTTGACCCCTTTATGAAAGAAAGGATATCACAAAAATATGAACATTTTCAAATAAAAACAGTGTACCAGAGTGCAGGTTAGAAAGATTTCGATCGCACCCAAAAACTGCAAAGAGCAAAAAGGAGTACTTAAATTCAACTTCGGTTCTTACATAACGAGGTCGTTCATCTATGCCCTCAAGTTGCAAAAATGAGAGTGAGCGTCATAGAAGTAGTTGTGTATTGCGTAGCAGAGTTTTAAATCTAAAGTGCAAAAAAAAAAATTATTGTACTTTGTACCAACATTACCATTACAAAGATTCACGTTTCTAAATAAAAAACAGAACGCAGTAACCTCCAAGCACCAGTAGCATTGATCAACGAACCACTTCGCTGTGCAGCTACCATCGTAACTGTCTTAGCCATGAAGAAAGGAAGTGTCAATGGAAAGGGAAGGTATGCACAATACAAAACAAAAATATGTATCACATTGCAGACATAGATATAATAAATATTGTAAAATGTTCTCTTTGTGCTGAAAGCACTATAACTATGAGTTAATTTAATGAAGAATACGATACGTTATTGCTGGAATATGGCTGTGGAAGGAGATAACAAGAAAAACTAAAAATAGCTTATCACTACGAAAATTTCAAAAGCAGAATTTATTATATATCCTCGTGTTAATANAACAAGAAAAACTAAAAATAGCTTATCACTACGAAAATTTCAAAAGCAGAATTTATTATATATCCTCGTGTTAATAAAAGTGAGCGTACAGTAGCATGGAGAGTATCTGAAGCTGTAGAATTATACGACATTAATTAGTAAGATATGAAGGGCTTTTCCAAGGATGCAGATATTCTACGGCGTGAAAACATTAGCAACAGTAACTGGCCTTCCAAGGGGTTATTAAGAGAGTTTAAATCCNTGCAGATATTCTACGGCGTGAAAACATTAGCAACAGTAACTGGCCTTCCAAGGGGTTATTAAGAGAGTTTAAATCCCCCATTAAAATGTATTATTTTTCTGAGTAGGTTGTTGGAGGAACCAAAAAACGCCGGTTAAGTGAAGAGTGAAGAGTGAAGAAATTTGGGCGGCCCTTAAAAGTGAGGTCTTCAGAGCAGTTAAGTTAAAAACGCAGCGATGGTGATGAGATGCCATCAAGCTTACTATTTCTGCAAATTATTAACCGATTTATAAGTGATGGACAATATTCATATAAACTAAAATCTGCTACAAGTTTGCAGTTAAAAAGAGNATTATTAACCGATTTATAAGTGATGGACAATATTCATATAAACTAAAATCTGCTACAAGTTTGCAGTTAAAAAGAGACATTCCATTATCAACTGGCAAACGAGGAATAAAAATATTACTGAAGCCCTGTGTCGTTTGCAGCTACGAAGTACGTATAAAGATACAGTCGAACAAAAAAAAAAGTTGCGTCTACAGTTTTTGAAAGAATGGAATAAAGTAATGNAAGTACGTATAAAGATACAGTCGAACAAAAAAAAAAGTTGCGTCTACAGTTTTTGAAAGAATGGAATAAAGTAATGGAGTCTGTCACTCCCATGTCAAATATGGACAGATGTTATCTTTGAAATAGATTACAATGATTTCTAAGAGTATACCCCTGATGGACAGCGAACTCTTCATGATACTTCATTAGTAATTAATCAAGAGGAGTGCCAAAGTACTGTTGAAATCAGTGCACTCTCTGTTATTTCTGATAGAGGAAAAATGGTAACTTTGGCACATCAAGACCTANAAGTACTGTTGAAATCAGTGCACTCTCTGTTATTTCTGATAGAGGAAAAATGGTAACTTTGGCACATCAAGACCTGGGACCAGAGTGTCGGAGCTGTTCGTGCTCTGTCATTCCGGTCGACCAGCAGCCACAATGGATCCAAGTGACTTTGACCTTGACATTTGACCTTGACTCCGTTGGTCTATGACCTCAAAAACTCAACAAATCCAAAAAATTCCAAAAAACTCTAACAAATTTAAAGAAAATTTATATTTTAAAAATATTTTTGAAATATTAAAAATTACTATAAAATTATTAATTAAAAATAGATTTTAAAAAAAATTTTAAAAAAGAAATTTACAGTGGTATCCTATACTCATTCCGCCAACTTGGTAGGTGCAATCCACCCTCTTGGTAGGGTGTCTCAGCAACCATCCACCATCTTGGAAAGTGCAGTTCTGCATCTTGATCGGTGCAGTCCGTCATGTTGGTCAGTGTAGTCCGCCATATTTTCCAACCACCATCTTGGTAGGTGCACCCATCCGCCATCTTAAAAAGTGGAGTCCACCATCTTGGTAACTGCAATCTGCCATATTGACTGGTGCAGTCCTCCACTTTGGTAGGCGTCATAGCCATTGTCCGCCATCTTGGTTTTTCGTTTGTCATTTGTTTATTTATTACTGGAGTTTCTCTCTTGCCTTAGTTCGACTGCCATATTGGATTTCATATGTTTTCATCACCTAGGTGGTGATAGTGTATTAATTTACCCACCATGCGAGTTGTCGATTTAGCCACCAGGCGGCAGCCATATCTATTTATATTTTTTAAGTGTAGGTTGCGCTGTCGGCACCCTCTATACTGGATTCTATTTTCAACACCTCGGAGTTGCTATTTTCTCGATTTCGTCACCAGGTGGCNAAGTACTGTTGAAATCAGTGCACTCTCTGTTATTTCTGATAGAGGAAAAATGGTAACTTTGGCACATCAAGACCTAGGACCAGAGTGTCGGAGCTGTTCGTGCTCTGTCATTCCGGTCGACCAGCAGCCATAATGGATCCAAGTGACTTTGACCTTGACATTTGACCTTGACTCCGTTGGTCTATGACCTCGAAAACTCAACAAATCCAAAAAATTCCAAAAAAATCTAACAAATTTAAAGAAAATTTATATTTTAAAAATATTTTTGAAATATTAAAAATTACTTTAAAATTATTAATTAAAAATAGATTTTAAAAAAAATTTTAAAAAAGAAATTTACAGTGGTATCCTATACTCATTCCGCCAACTTGGTAGGTGCAATCCACCCTCTATGTAGGGTGTCTCAGCAACCATCCACCATCTTGGAAAGTGCAGTTCTGCATCTTGATCGGTGCAGTCCGTCATGTTGGTCAGTGTAGTCCGCCATATTTTCCAACCACCATCTTGGTAGGTGCACCCATCCGCCATCTTAAAAAGTGGAGTCCACCATCTTGGTAACTGCAATCTGCCATATTGACTGGTGCAGTCCTCCACTTTGGTAGGCGTCATAGCCATTGTCCGCCATCTTGGTTTTTCGTTTGTCATTTGTTTATTTATTACTGGAGTTTCTCTCTTGCCTTAGTTCGACTGCCATATTGGATTTCATATGTTTTCATCACCTAGGTGGTGATAGTGTATTAATTTACCCACCATGCGAGTTGTCGATTTAGCCACCAGGCGGCAGCCATATCTATTTATATTTTTTAAGTGTAGGTTGCGCTGTCGGCACCCTCTATACTGGATTCTATTTTCAACACCTCGGAGTTGCTATTTTCTCGATTTCGTCACCAGGTGGCCTGCCGATTCAGCCACCAGGAGGCAGCCATATTTGATTATGTTTTTTTAAAGTAAAGGTGGTGCTGTGACTATTTAACCACAAAGTGAGGTGTCGGCACTAATATTTATTGTCATAGAAAAATCTGTAATTTTTCATTTCTATTTTTAAAAAAATATATTTTTGCAATCAGCAGTAAACCTACAAGCATAAATTATTAAATCGATGTTTTTTGTATTACATCTTTAATTAAGACCGACCAAAAACCTTTTTCGTTGTAATGTTAAATAAATAACCATTCAAATTGAGTATTTATTCTGTTACCCCTCACCACACCACTTTGGTCCGATCAATTATTAACCATCGCTTTATCCTTTATCATTATCGTTCTTGTTTTCAGCATTGTCCGGCAAAACATGCTAGTGTGGGGAAAGTATTTAATGGGAACCATGTCGACCCTCGGCACAGTTTCCCGTCTGATGCCAGAGGTGACAGATCGCTCTCTGACCCCTAGTCTTTTTGTATTCTGACAGGTAATTTCAGATATTTAATTTACACCAGGTCGCAGGATATTGTCAAGCGTACACGTAATACACATATATTCCGGCGAGATTAAATACCTGCTCCAGATTGAAGTATCGGCTCAAGCCAGCTAGTCTCTGGAGGAATATGTAACCTCATAAAATANATTAAATACCTGCTCCAGATTGAAGTATCGGCTCAAGCCAGCTAGTCTCTGGAGGAATATGTAACCTCATAAAATACGGTACTAGCACTTAGTTTTCTTAATTTATACGTTTACCATAGATTTAATTTGCAATGACGTTACCTCAGCACCCATGCCGCAACTATAACATTGAGTTCGTATTTACCAAATGTGCTCGAAGACACGAAAAGTATGGATGTTTGAATAATCCATATAGAGTGGCATATAAGTGTGGAAACTGAGGCATGGCATTTGCTAGGCGCGATAACTTGCAGAGGCATGCTAAAAACATACGTAGCTGTTGGACCTTCAACTGCCAAAATACGTCGTGTACAGTCTCCTTCACCACAGCGTACGAGCGTAATCCCCAAAAACCAAGGGTTCAGGATGAGTATCCACCATCGCACCAGCTACCTTCACGCCCAAGAATCGTGGCAGGGTCTGGGTTGGATAATGACAATGGTTTCGTGGAGTTCCAAACTGCATACCAACACAGTCTAAATACCTATGCCTCAACAACAATAGCGGGTATTCGAAGGATGTTTGCACATTTTTAATTCGAATGGGGCAAAACATCGTTGTTGGCTCTCCACATAAACACGCCACCAATAAAAATTAATGTATGGCTCAAACGCAGCTTTGCATAATCGACCCCATTAAACGAGAGGAAGGTATTCGAATCTTAGGGCAAGATATCCTAAACACTGTAAAACCTCATACTGTAAATATACGTCACGAGAAAGAAGCATACAAACAGCGTGTTTGAAAAATGAAAAATCAATAACCGATTGCCCCTGCTTCGCTAAACAACATGCTTACCCCCTTCAGCATAACGTTTGTTTGAAATTCATGTTGGAAAAAATTATGTGCCATGAACGGATGAGTAATGCAGTTTTCTATAAAGTAATCATTACTCGAAAAATCCAAAAACAGAGTTAAAACCACTTCGCNAACGGATGAGTAATGCAGTTTTCTATAAAGTAATCATTACTCGAAAAATCCAAAAACAGAGTTAAAACCACTTCGATACCCCCGCGGTATGCGACATGCAAAGAGAAGTAGCCCGTGCATCCCCCCTCATCAAGGCATAGACGCTCATCATTNTACCCCCGCGGTATGCGACATGCAAAGAGAAGTAGCCCGTGCATCCCCCCTCATCAAGGCATAGACGCTCATCATTAAAAACATTTCCTCCCAAGTCTAAAACCAGTACATTAGGTAATTTAGGTAGCGGGAAAAAATACCCGTATGGTTACTCCAGGTGCGGAGATTTATCTAGTACCCATTGTCAGCATATAAATCTATTTACACGCATAAATAATGCACATATAGTAAGTTTTGTATGAAAAAAATCATATACCGTGAAGAGACGCTAGCGATAAGGTACACTACCACAAGTACAAAATCACAAACAATCTGTTGCCTTAGGCAAAAAAATGTTCAGTATTGTCATACATTCGCGTGCGCTCGCTCCATTTAGAGATAGGCCTATGTCCGATCCGCAGTTAAACACACACACACCCTCCCCTTCTGCAACAATTCCTTCTCCGTCAAGAGGAACAAACACACTGCTACGTGACTTTAGCAAATGAAAAGTGACAAGCGAACACGTGTACGTATATGTGTGTGGCCTCTCTACGCCGACAGCCATCAATAGTATTCACTCTTTATGATTTACGAAAACTAAAACTTAGTTTTATTCCAGAGATGTTATTCCACCATGATTATTTATACCACAATACAAATTATAGCAAAGATACACGCATACAGCTATCATTCATCACTTCAACTTCGTATAAACATAAGGAATGACTTCACAAGTGCAAAACAATTATAGGATATTGCAGTCAGTGCATTACGGAGACCATGAAATTTTAGAGTTATGTTAAACCTTTTCGAATTCTCTCAATTAAGTCTATGTAAATTATTTTTTGTAAATAAATTCTGGCCCAAACTCAACCACGGTTTTTTTTCTTATAAAAAATCAAAAGTAAAATTTTTTAATAATTCTTGCGAAACCAAAGATACATTGTGATTCTGAGAAACTAAGAAATAAAGGGGGGGGGGTTACGGTAATTCTCAACTTGCTCATACATAAAACACAGGCACACACACACGCACACACACCTACCCACACAGAGCCCGAAATATATCCCAATTGCAGGCGAAACTGATAGACGCATTAAAAACCATCAAGTGAAGTCGCACTTAAATAAGTTGATACGAGTCCCTTTACAGAAGTAAACGAGAGACACGTGCAGTCGCAATGTGAGCTCGCGCACACCTGCAGCCTCGCTGCACCAGGTTATGAATTGGACTTTGCCTTAGCGCACTAAACACCGGAGAACTCGCTCGTGTCATTGTGGTGTGGAAAGGTTGTTGGAATCTTCAGAGAGGGGGTGGCGAGGTTTGTCGCTCCAGCAACATGTTTTATCTCTCACACACGCCAAAATTAATTCATACGACAATAAACACGTATGATATATGCACACACAAGTCAAAACCAGAGGAGACCCATGTTCATGGAAACCCGGGATAGTTTCTCTACTCGTTCCACCGAATTTCTTTTTTTTTTTTAATCATTCCAGGAGAATGCCGGGATGGTTTCTTGGCCGAGTCCTTACTCGTTCCCGTTTGNCAGGAGAATGCCGGGATGGTTTCTTGGCCGAGTCCTTACTCGTTCCCGTTTGTCCTAACAACTTGCTCCGTCTCGAAAGACTGTAAATTTACATTTTTAATATAATTTTAGCTTGTACACCACCTCGATCATTAAAAGTCACGCTTCTATTTTACATTAGTCAAATAGGCGAATACTAACAAGAGAGATATCCGAGNACGAATCAGTTTGAAATATATCTGGTTTCTCTATCCACCACGCATGCTTTGGCATCACGAGTCATTGCCAGATACATTATCAATCGCAAGGAGAAAAGTCATAAGTGTTAAATTTGAAGAATTAGAGGAAAAAAAATGTCTCAGCAGCTTAAAACTCACTGTGAGCACAAAATTGCCAGCCACGATAACGTACAGGTCGTTGCCAAAAATGGACCTTGATGTAAAACCAGTAGAAATCGTCAGCATTTTACTTTAACACTTATAAAAATCCCTCAAGAGTAAAATAAGTTTTTAAAAAAAACCAACACTGAGGAATGCTTTTCCATGTAGTCCATAGTGAGCGAGTTTGTCCACAAAGAAAAATACTTCACGTTTTTTTTTTTTTCAAGTTATCACGATTATTTGCGATTATTTGTTTCTGTGAAGGACGGCACATATCCCAGACCCTCAACGGCTTACCTACTGCTAGCTCTATTCGTACAATCAAGAAAATTTGATTGATAATTTGCATAATTTCATGTCGCATTTTTCCGTTTACCCGCCTAGATATCCAATGTCCCAGTAGCAAAATTCAATGATAGAGCGACCAGGAATGACATCCACATAAATGTTTGCGAGGTGAAATGCATGCATATGTACCTAGACGACCATGTCCGGTTGGGGGGGGTGGGAGCGGGTGACGCTTCTTCTGCTTTGAAACGTAAGGAAGTAATGCCGTGATAAAACACCGTACGTGCATTCGGGAGGACCCAGGTACAATTCTTAGCTCAGACATCCCGATTTGAGATTTTTCTATGCTTTCCCGAAATCACTCTAGGGATACACTTGGATGGTTCCTAAACGTAGGCCATGCTCGATTCCTTCCTCTCATACAAATTGTCTGGGCTGACGGTTCCATATATAATGACCCCGCTGTCGAGGTGACATTAAGCCCTACATGATGCTGCAATGAATACACAGGAGNGACGGTTCCATATATAATGACCCCGCTGTCGAGGTGACATTAAGCCCTACATGATGCTGCAATGAATACACAGGAGTAGACATCATTCATTCCTCACTCTGGCTGACTTCCATTAAGCTTCGAAACGATTACATTTTCTCCTTGTACACATTTCTTCTAAATTTTAAATAGCTTTGCAGCCGATAGCGCGTGCACACACACACACATACATAATCACACAATCCATAACCATCAAATCAGATCGACATGAATGTTATTGGGCTTAACATTGTTTTACACTCGATGGATCAGACCGCCTCCCTCCACATCAATTCGTTACAGCCCCATCAACGCCTCGTTTCACACTTTTTGTCGCTCAAGATCACACCTGTTAGGTTCTACTACTCTCTCTGTCATAAAAACGCTGTAAAACACTAAACCTCATTTTTGTGAGAATATTTTAGTTTTAATTTAAAAATCCCAGCTACTTTGCCGGGTAAAACATCGATGCAAATACATCCTTTAAAAATTCATTTCTTGAAGGGTGGAAATCAGCAACTCTTCAAGCCGGAACAAAATCTCATATACGCTGAAGAAACTTAGGAAAAATCACTCAGGTATTACTTAATATAAGTTGTTTTATTTACAGAATATTCTCACAGCACATTGCAGCGTCGCTTCGATTGTGATTAGCAGCAGTATTTACGGGGACAGTGACATGCAAAAATTGCCTTCCATGACCCTTGGTGGTCAAATTTTTTTTATTAATATTACATTTTTCTCGTTTTTTTCGTCAATGCGTCTCGCTTACGTACGAGTTTCTGAGGAGAGTAATTCTTCGTTTAGTGGCGTCCTGTAATAATTTACATTTCATTCTTAAATGGGGGAAAAAAAAACAACACGAGAGGTGTTAATATTTANGAAAAAAAAACAACACGAGAGGTGTTAATATTTACGTTTTTTATACAACCCATCCAATTTTTCTCCTCTCAAATTTTTTTATAGCTATCTTTTTTTTTGTGTCTAAATTGTTAGAATGAGCATAACCGACAACACCTTTATTAATGAAATCAAGAAATTAATGCCACCTATTTGTTGAAAATATAATCTAACATGGAGGGTGGCGACACCNGATTAGCAGCAGTATTTACGGGGACAGTGACATGCAAAAATTGCCTTCCATGACCCTTGGTGGTCAAATTTTTTTAATTAATATTACATTTTTCTCGTTTTTTTCGTCAATGCGTCTCGCTTGCGTACGAGTTTCTGAGGAGAGTAATTCTTCGTTTAGTGGCGTCCTGTAATAATTTACATTTCATTCTTAAATGGGGNGTACGAGTTTCTGAGGAGAGTAATTCTTCGTTTAGTGGCGTCCTGTAATAATTTACATTTCATTCTTAAATGGGGAAAAAAAAAACAACACGAGAGGTGTTAATATTTACGTTTTTTATACAACCCATCCAATTTTTCTCCTCTCAAATTTTTTTATAGCAATCTTTTTTTTTGTGTCTAAATTGTTAGAATGAGCATAACCGACAACTCCTTTATTAATGAAATCAAGAAATTAATGCCACCTATTTGTTGAAAATATAATCTAACATGGAGGGTGGCGACACCACCACCTATAGCTTAAAAAACATAATCTCATATGGCTGACGCCTGGTTGCTAAATCCGCAGGATGCATGGTGACGAAATCGAGAACATTGTGCCACCTAGGTGTTGAAAATAGAATCCAATATAAAGGGCCCCGACAGGGCTTCCTATACTTCAAAAACATTTACAATTATGGTTGCCACCTGGTGGCTAAATCAACAACTCGTCTGGTTGGTAAATTAATACACTAGCGCCTAGCGCCACCTAGGTGATGAAAACATATGAATTCCTATATACCAGTCAAACGAAGGTGAGAGACAAATTCCAGTAATGTATAAACAAATGACAAACGAAAAACCAAGATGGCGGACGGTGGCTGTAATGCCTTCCAAGATAACCGCCTGTATTAGCCAGTATGACGGATTGCAGTTACCAAGATGGTAGACTGCACCTACCAAGAAGGCGGATTGCTGCACTTACGAAGATATCAGTCGGAAACAAAAAGGTGGACTGTATCGACCAAAATGGTGGACTGCAGCAACCAAGATGGCGGACTACACCTAACAAGATGGTGGACGCTGGCTGTGATGCCTAACAAGATGGTGCACTGCGCCTACCAATATTGTGGATTGAGTATGACAGGAGGGCGGTGTGGGGGACCTCCGGAAATTTAAGTTTTTTAAAGTCTTTATTTAATAATTTAAAAAAAATTTCATTTTTATTTTTATTAATTTTTGAATTCTTTTGGATTCTTTTTTATTTTTTATTTATTTTTAAGTATTCAAGATTAAAGGTCAAAGTCAACTGGATTTATTATGGCCGCCGGCCTACCGGAATGACAGAGAATGAACAGCTCTGATGCTTCGATAGCTAGTCCCAATTTGCCAAAGTCATCATTTCTCCTCCACTCCTGATAAAACCTCTTCAAAAACTTAATGTTTATCATGCAATTCTCAACCAAAAATCAGTTACTTTTAAAACTTTCTCAGAAAGGTTTGATGATGTTATCGAAAAGAATGAAATAAGGGATTTGGTGTGGTTCTTTTCTTATTATGCACACCACGGTGTAAGAAGCACCGGTAAACAGCTTGAAATGGAAAGTTCTGTCGCAAATTGTCGACTGAAGACTGATAATATTGTCAGGAAGAAATAAATAATGCAGACTTGGGCTTCATTAAATTCAGTTCTTCTCTAGCATCAATAAATTCATATTACAAAAATAAACACCGTAGATATGGCACCATTAATGTGACTACCACCAACCGACAGTAATACTTAATACGTTGAATTATGTATGGCCGAATATACTGTCAATACAGTTACTGAATAAACCGGAAAAATTATAGTATATTTGAAGGGCTCAAAATAAAAGGGTTACAAGTGACAATATTAGCAAGAGCCATATTATGCATTATACACAGAGGCGACAAAAGTCCTGGGATAGCAATATGCAATTATAGATATGGCAGTAGTATCGCGTACAAAATTTATAAATGGGCAGTGTATTCGTTGGGCTTTCATTTGTAGTCAAGTGATTCATGTTGAAAGGTTTCTGATGTGATTATGGCAGCACGACGGGAATTAACAGACTTTGAACACGGAATGGTAGTTCAAGCTAGACGCATGGAACATTCAATTTCGGAAACGGTTAGGAAATTCAACATTCCGAGATCCACAGTGTAAAGAGTGTGCAGAGAATACATAATTTCAGGCATAACCTCCCACCATGGACAACGCAGTGGCCGACCGCCTGCACTTATTGACCGAGACCAACGACGTGTGCGCAGAATGTTCAGTGTTAACAGACAAGCAACACTACGTGAAATAACCGCAGCAATCAATGTGGGACGTACGGCGGACGTGTCCGTTAGGACAGTGCGGTNTCAGGCATAACCTCCCACCATGGACAACGCAGTGGCCGACCGCCTGCACTTATTGACCGAGACCAACGACGTGTGCGCAGAATGTTCAGTGTTAACAGACAAGCAACACTACGTGAAATAACCGCAGCAATCAATGTGGGACGTACGGCGGACGTGTCCGTTAGGACAGTGCGGTGAACTTTGGCTGTACTGTGCTATGCCAGCAGAAGACTAACTCGAGTGCCTTTACTAACAGCACGACATCGCCTGCAGCGCCTCTCCTGGGCTCGTGACCATATCGGTTGGACCCTAGACGACTGGAAAACCGTGNGGACAGTTCCAGCGAATGATTTGGCCACCAAAATCGCCCGATATGAATCCCATTGAACATTTATGGGACATAATTGAGGAGTCAGTTCGTGCACAAACCCCTGCACCAGCAACACTTTCGCAATTATGGACGTTTATAGAGGCAGCATGGCTCAATATTTCTGCCGGGGACTTCCAACGACTTGTTGAGTCCATGCCACGTCGAGTTGCTGCACTTCTCCGGGCAAAAGGAGGTCCGACACGATATTAGGAGGTATACCATGACTTTTGTCGCCTCAGTGTAAATACAGTAGGAGATATGCAGGGCCTAGAATGAGGGGTAAATTTTGAATCTTTGAATTACGCTGTGCTGTGGTGGTGAACAGACCGAACGGTTTACAAAAACATTAATTTGTTTAGAAAATTTATTATACAAGTTTGATGTATTCAGTACGAAATGTCAAATTAACAAAAGCTAAGGCCTCTGTGTGATGGATTATCCGTGATAATGGAAGGTGAGTTGTTATTACATAATTAGTAAATAAATGTTATAATGCTATTAGTATAAAGAATTTTCTGGAGTTATAATCTTATGTCGCCAATTCCTTGCTTGGGACGTATTATTGCCACAGAAAACCTTCAAACTCCAAGAATGAAAAAATTATTCATTTTTTTACATAGCAGTTACAAATTTGTAACTCCCATATGCAGAAACTGTGAAGGTTATTAATAAAAACATAACTTCTAAATGTTAACAACTGCATGAATCAAACCATATTATAACAATCTTTACATAATACTTGCCTGATTTAATCGTCCAGGGGTTACTGATGAAGAAACTGAGGCAGACGAACACTGTGACATAGAAAAGGGGAACGAGTTGTGTTGAGTTGAGAGATTTGGGCAGCTCTTAATAACGAGGTCTAGAGAGTCGATGATGGTAAAATTTATAATTTATTGTATTTATAATTAATGTTTTTATATAAATGGAGAATGGAACAATCGAAAACATATTGTATAAAATAGAATATATGTTTGTGTTAAATGATTCGGCACATGCAATTTCAAAAGCAAGCAAAAAATTCAGAATTATAACAATGCAACAAAACTATTTCGTTTCAATTGATGCCATGGATTCTATTGTATATATAAGACCTGCTACATGTAGGAATGAATCAGGGCATCCAATCAAGTGGTCATCGATTCTCTAGATGTACTTTAAGTAACAAAGGACGTTTGTTATGATAATGAAACCTAATTTTATACCTGAATTTGAATTCCTTTAAGAAAACTTCCAAAGACAGTTGACAAGAAGATTAAGAATCGCTAAACTTGGGAGTCTACACAGGACTTCTTAAAATTAAGGAAGCTAAGTGGAAATATCTATAGGATCGGTTAACTCTTATCCCGTCTATACAACATGAATTTTGCGCTTCCTGGAACATGAGGGTATACGTGGACGAGGATGGGGACATGGATGTAAAAGGGGACACGGTGCACGGGACGTAGATCTCGGTGAGAGCGAGATGCATCCGTAAAAGTCCGTCTCTGAGACTGTCTCATGTAGCTTGAAAACGACAGTGATTAATATTTCATAATTTTTTCTAGCAATGTATAACTTTGTAGTGAAAATAATGGCCACATAATAAATTGGTTTCACAGAAAGCGAACTTGTATCACTTTTTTCCCAATAAATGGAAACTCAGTTATACTTTTGCCGTTAATGTTGTTATTAATTACCCAAAATTGTATTATATACGTAAATGTTTATGTGTAATCCTTAAAAATGTATAATGTATAAAACAAGCATAATTCCATTCATCCTTTTTGTGTTCAGAGTTTTTAATTCCATGTAGAAATATTTTATTAATTTCCCCTCCATTGTACAAAATGTCACGTGTGCCACTTTTCTCTGGGCCGTTCAATTGGATATGGACGTATATGTGTAGCGGTGTTATGGTGAGTGTAGTACAGTGTATTTTAAATGGGAGCTGTGTAGCTGTGACTGTGGCTGTGGTAGCAGTCTGCGGCTCGACTCGGACGAGCTCGGCCATCTTCGGCTCGACTCAGGTGTGCTCGTACCCGAAGGTGCTCCGCAGTTACTACCTCTAACCCTTCGTGGATATATATGTATGTTTCTGGGAGCTGGTAGCCATGTTGGTTGTATAGGCATAGGGTATATCAAATCGATAATCTTTATTTATTACCAAATTTAGCACATTTTAATTTAAAAAAATTATAATTTCACGTTTTTCAATTAGTACCAAAATTGTGCATAGAGTTTTGTGGAACCCTGCAGAATTCTCTCATTCGTTACTACATCCCCAGTCTCCTCTCTTCAAAGCAATATATTACACGTCAGAATCAGCAAGTTATTCATTGCATTGACTGTTATGAAGAAATATTTATGCTACTCAGATGGTATGTATATGTGAGCAAACCAAGCCCATCTTACGAGCAGTGACCACATGCACAAGTATGTTATAATCGTGGTGGGGATCAGCATCTACCAACACTTTTATAGGTATAGTTGGTAATTATTTAAATGCCAATAGTGCTAGACCATTGAGACTTGGAATGTGTGAGGGCAGCTCGGGCGGTAATCAGTCTTATCTTCCATGCTCTTCTTAGCCATCAATCCATCAGTCTTACAATCTTTCCATCAATATTTCGATCACTTTCATAATATTTCCATCAATCTCGCAGTTTTTCATCCAATCTTTCGATCAATCTCGCAAACTTTCCATCGATCTTTCAATTTTTCCATCAATATTTCCATCATTCTTTCAAAAATCGGACAATTTTTCTATCAATCTTCTACGCTTTCCATTAATCTCGCAATCTTCCCATCAATATTTCAATCAATTCTGCTATTTTCACATTAATCTTTTAATCTTTCGTTTAATATTTTGATTAACTTTGCAATCTTTACAGCAGTCTTCCAATTTTCTCAGCAATATTTCGATCAATATTATAATTGTTCCATTAATATTCCAATCCTTCGTCCAATATTATGATCAATCTTGCAATATTTCTATATGTCTTCCAATCTTTCCATCAATCATTCACATTTTCGTCCAATATTTCGATCAGTCAAACAATGTCTCCATCAAACATCTAATCAATCTCGTAATTTTTCCATCAATTTCAAATATGTTCATTGATCTTTCAATAATTCAATCAACCTTTCCATCAATCGTCTAATCTACCAGTTAGTTCTTTAATCAAACTTTCAATGTTTCGACCGTTAGATCAATCATCTATCCATAATGTCCATCAGTCTGGCGTCTGTTCCCCATCCATACATATTAATAAATCTTTATTCTCACTCATTTGCACTTGACGACTGCATTAATGTGTTTTATGCAGTCCACTATACGTGCATTTTATACTTATGGTTTTCATTAATATTGTTTGTAGATATGTACTTTAGTAGCCGAATGCTCTTAGAACCACTTTAAAATCGGGAGGGGAAAAAAGGATATAAAACACAAAATAAATAAAATGAAATTTTTTGTAAAATTACTTTATTGTTATTTTGCACATTAGTATCTAGAAGAAAGCAGTTCATCGCATAATGCGGTATAATCCCTGGCAATCAGTTCACTAATGATAGAACATATCTCGTTTATGTGCAAGAAATCTCCACATTTTTGTAAACCGACCAAATGTCTGAGTCTATCAACAAGTTCATTCGGGTCCTCGAGAAATATGTAGCCAGTGTACTCAAAGTCTTCTGCCTTCTTCATGCCACTCGTTGCAGCAGATCTGGTTGAGGGGTGTGCCAGAGCATCGAGAAAATCGCCGTCGTCTTCACCATCAACACTGTCTTCCGTTTCATTTTCATCAATGCTGTATTCATGATCATCTTCACCTCCTGTTTTGTATGCTATATAAAATTTACTTTTTCTTTGTAGCAGCAGTTGTATGGTCATTATAAGTATATAGGCCATTAATTTTGAAGTTCATGGATTACACGCGAATGACTTGCAGGTT
This sequence comes from Clitarchus hookeri, assembly GCA_002778355.1. Classification (NCBI taxonomy): domain Eukaryota; kingdom Metazoa; phylum Arthropoda; class Insecta; order Phasmatodea; family Phasmatidae; genus Clitarchus; species Clitarchus hookeri. The sequence continues at coordinate 377,203 of NQII01001542.1, forward strand.
TATATTTCACGCTAATCGACTCTACTACACGAAGCATGCCACTCACTCCGTCTTTAGCACTAACTGTCTCAACGTAATTGCCTGTTGAATCAGTGCCCATCGATGCAGCAAGATATATTAGTAGCAACTCGAACTGCAAAGCTTACTGACAATATATCACAGCAGGTAGCACTAAGTACGTGCCAAATTTAACGGTAATCACCTGAGTGATCACCAAGATAAGATATTGAGAGATTCGTTTTTAAGGTGGCGCTATTTTCCAAAATGGCGGATTATTAAGAACATAGTTTTATAATTTAATTCTGAGATAGTAGACTGTCGAAACAAAAATTTTGGTTCCAAATGGTTATATACATGAGATAATGTAGCACCCAAAAAATTAATGGCTAACATTTTTAAAAAAAGCGTTCGGCATGGTCGAGAGCTACAGGTGTACTAACTATGCAGTATACGTCTGCTTAGTTTGGTGAAGTACGGTGCTCGGACTCAAAGTCTTTAGGGAGACACGCCCGATAACACCTGCATATACACAAACAAGAATATCTCATATGCCTGTATTTACTTCGCACAGTAATCCAATAATTTATCGATCACAATATAAATTAAGAATAGTTATTGCTATTCCCACTGTGTGAAGTGAATTATGGTCTGTCATTCCGAGCGTGTTAAAGTTAATACGGAGTTAGCATGTCAGCGCAAACTTCTAGCAAGAGTAAGTAATCTAATGTGACTACTGGAACTTTAATAGTGCCAGTAGTCACATTGGCTTACTTACACCGTCTACCTCTCTTTCACTTCCACCAGTCAAATTGGAGATCGCAAATTTAAACATATTTGTAAACTTCCTTTGTATACACCTTATACAGTTATTATCTTAATACTCTACCTAAAAAGAGATTTTGGTCTTTTCCAGTCTATATGTAAAATTGTTCTCTAAAATGTCAACAAGCAATAATTTTAAAAGCTATCTTCTCGATAAATTAGAAAAAATTTTATTACGCTCACATTTTCTTGAGGCTAGAAGTTTCAGCATGGCGTGATATGTACTCCTAAGGTTAAGATTAATATTTACATAGTCGAAGCCTTGAAAATTTGATGTATTAATTCCAATCGTCTTTGAAAATAAATTAATACGGCGGGGTTTTAGCAGATTATAAACTGAAGATGATATTCAAATTCTAATTAATACACATATTTATATCCACATTTAATATTAGTGTCATGGTGAACTACATTTCAGTAGATATGTTAATATTATGGAGAGGAATACGACAAGTTAATACGGTAATATGAAAAAATTGTAAAAGTAAAAATGGCAAATTATTTAAGTTTTCTTATCTAATATAATGACGAATAGACCATATATGAATGACGCATAAAACATTTCATAATCATAGGAATATAAATGGGCTAATCAGGCTAGATTTTTTAGTTTATACTGTTTCAAATTTCTACCCAAAATATGAATTATGACTTTAAAAATAGATACATTATGTCGTGTAATGACTGCAGTTGCTGCGAACGTCGCAAAATAGAAAACTGAACCAGTTCACCCATGCCAGAAAAGCTTGAATTTGCTTTGCACAGACACAATTTAATTTTACTTCATTTTATAAGATAAAAACTATTTCTCTGCAATCGTTCGAAACTGAGGAGGCATGAAATTATATTTTATGTGTAATATATATAAGAGCTCCTTAATAATTATTTTGATTAAAACTCTCACGCAATATACAGGATTATAATGTATTTAATGTCAAGTGATTCCTTATTTAAAACAATTAAGATATAATTATATGACGAATGGTCCAAAATGATTGTTAAAGGTGGCAGTAGCTTAAAAATCGAGGTGCTTTTACACCAAAATATTATAAACTACAAAAATATTACAAATAATGTTTAAAAAACCATTAAAAATTAAGGAATATGGGTTAAATAGTAGCCTCTCCCCACCCCACTTTATTGACAAATCAGACGTTACTTTGTTATTATTGTCAAAAATTCTAAACTCTGGGCTGAGATCAAAGATTTATGGTAGACATAAACAATCACATTTAGGTCAGAAAAAATATGTCTTAGTTCAAGTCCTCTTCCGCTGACGGTTCTCAATGTAAACAGCAACATAGTTCAAAGCACAGTGGTTAAGTGTATGCCAGCTAAAAAAAAAAACCTGTCAAACAACATTTTGTTTCCTTAATGAAAAGAAATGATATTATCAACCAAAATGTCACAAATGNACATTTTGTTTCCTTAATGAAAAGAAATGATATTATCAACCAAAATGTCACAAATGTTAGGTTTCAGTTCAATGAATCGCTATTGTATTAATTAATGAGTTATTTCATGAGAAATAACAACATAATATTATTTTTTAATGAAGTTATTTCAAAAAATAAATAATCAAAGACGCATTTTTCTCTTATTCATCACTTTAGGTCACATAACATAGATCTTTCTCACTTTTTAAAAGAAATATTCTCACAATGTTTATACCTGGAGTTCAGAATAACTTTGCGCTTACAGAAACAAATGAAAAATTTGTGTTCCTTAAGACGTTTTAAGCGTGACAAAGAGCGCGTCACTAAATATATGTTGACTTTTTGCGAAGGTGGTGTACATGTGGCAAGAAGAACTTCCATCGCAGTTTGGTGAGAGGGGCCCTCGTAGCGAGCTCTTGGTGGGTTCAAAAGGATGAGAAGGGGGTTTGTAAGGGGAGTGAGGACGGCTGTTCGGTTCCCTTCTTTGCTTTGCGGATTCCAGCATCAGCGACCGAGTGCTGGCTAGGGATGTAGCTGCCGTTTTTCATGTCGGCGTAGCTGCGTGTAATGAGCCACTAATTGGGAGGCGGACTGGCCCTCTGGGGAGTCGAACCATTGTCTTTAGGACGTGATGAAAGAGGATCATGGGAGCAATTGAGCCACTTGTGGAGTGGAGCTGCCTGAGAAGGCGGGAGTGGCGAGATCTCCAGATCCTCTCACGCTAGAGGGGATGAAGGATTGCTTGCACTTAGCTCGCCATATATTCCACGAAAGCTCAACATGATTTCGTTATAGCTGTTCGTGTTCTTACTTGCTCCCCCGTGTCTGAAGTCAATTTTAAGTCAGAGATAACTTATTTATTTTGGTTTTTTTCCAGCAAATTACTAGTTATTTTCTAATATTGTTGTACTAACCTCACATTTGTATTTCTTTAGTAACGCAAGCATTGTAATATATATTAGAAAAATTTTTAATTCGACAGTTTTCAAATTTTTAGAAAAGTTGTAAAATTGATTTGTAAAATTGTAATGAAAAGCATATTTAAACACAACGCCTCACGTTTTTATTTTTTTTACTTAATTAAATTTATATACCGTTTTTCCTTAAATATAATGTCTGTAGAAGCAGCCGTATATTTCATATGCACCGTCACATGCAGAAACGGAATTTTCCCACTAACATAACTAGCATTAATAAAGTCGTTTATTTGGTGTACTATAATTAGAATACNTGCAGAAACGGAATTTTCCCACTAACATAACTAGCATTAATAAAGTCGTTTATTTGGTGTACTATAATTAGAATACTTGTTTCCTTTAATTGTCTTTCATTGCCTCATGCTAAGTTGACCAGAATGAAATGCTCCTTCCACTTTTTGTTACAGAATTTTAAGAGATCTTTACATTTCTACAATAATAGCGCATATTTTATTAACTACAGTTTTTCCCCCTTTGAAGAGAAACATCAAAAGTTTTGCCTCGAGTCATGCAAGTGAGTGATTAATTGCAGTAGTATTGGTTCCCGTGTCACAGTAACCGCTGCCCGTCGGCTGCTGGCTGGCCAGACTGCGGTATGAATGCTGCATTCAAGACATTTCCCAACAACAAAAACTACCACGTAAAGAAATAATGAGAAACGAGGAACAGCGTGGCAGTTTGTGATAAGCACTCAGTTACATGTTAAACCTTTTCTCGATTAATCTCTCAGATTTTCTGTAGCGCTATAAATTCAGGCAACTTTACAGTAATTCTCATAATTGAACTTTTCCAATTCTGCATAGAAACGTAATACTTATTAATTAATAATCGTTTGATATTTTCAGAATTCTTACAGGTAACACGAAAAATAAATTTGTAACCCACTTTATACTCTGCATAAATATTAAATTTAACATTATATCTGTAATAAGAGCTGAAAGAAGTGAGTGTGAACTCGTCGCGGTTCGTGAATCTAACCACCTTCAGCTGTCGTACTAAGTGTGAGGTGCTCGCTTCTAGAAGCGTAAAACATCCCGTCCATAAACTAACGACAGAAAAAATATTGCACCTTTCGTAAATTGCAAATCTTGACATGCTAACGAGTTGTCTGCCTAGGAAAATATTTTCCGTCAGTTGTCTTGTAATGCCCAGCNTTGTCGTACTAAGTGTGAGGTGCTCGCTTCTAGAAGCGTAAAACATCCCGTCCATAAACTAACGACAGAAAAAATATTGCACCTTTCGTAAATTGCAAATCTTGACATGCTAACGAGTTGTCTGCCTAGGAAAATATTTTCCGTCAGTTGTCTTGTAATGCCCAGCGCATATACGATNGCAGAAACGGAATTTTCCCACTAACATAACTAGCATTAATAAAGTCGTTTATTTGGTGTACTATAATTAGAATACATGTTTCCTTTAAATTGTCTTTCATTGCCTCATGCTAAGTTCACCAGAATGAAATGCTCCTTCCACTTTTAGTTACAGAATTTTAAGAGATCTTTACATTTCTACAATAATAGCGCATATTTTATTAACTACAGTTTTTCCCCCTTTGAAGAGAAACATCAAAAGTTTTGCCTCGAGTCATGCAAGTGAGTGATTAATTGCAGTAGTATTGGTTCCCGTGTCACAGTAACCGCTGCCCGTCGGCTGCTGGCTGGCCAGACTGCGGTATGAATGCTGCATTCAAGACATTTCCCAACAACAAAAACTACCACGTAAAGAAATAATGAGAAACGAGGAACAGCGTGGCAGTTTGTGATAAGCACTCAGTTACATGTTAAACCTTTTCTCGATTAATCTCTCAGATTTTCTGTAGCGCTATAAATTCAGGCAACTTTACACTAATTCTCATAATTGAACTTTTCCAATTCTGCATAGAAACGTAATACTTATTAATTAATAATCGTTTGATATTTTCAGAATTCTTACAGGTAACACGAAAAATAAATTTGTAACCCACTTTATACTCTGCATAGATATTAAATTTAACATTATATCTGTAATAAGAGCTGAAAGAAGTGAGTGTGAACTCGTCGCGGTTCGTGAATCTAACCACCTTCAGCTGTCGTACTAAGTGTGAGGTGCTCGCTTCTAGAAGCGTAAAACATCCCGTCCATAAACTAACGACAGAAAAAATATTGCACCTTTCGTAAATTGCAAATGTTGACATGCTAACGAGTTGTCTGCCTAGGAAAATATTTTCCGTCAGTTGTCTTGTAATGCCCAGCGCATATACGATCGTTAATTCAAATAGAATTCTGGCGCCAACCAGACCTGAGTTTTGCTCATAACACAGCGTTTCTTTTGATAACTCACATTTAAGACTATCGTGTTGTGTTGGGTAACAAACCCACAATTATAAACATTAAAAAATGTTGGCGTAATTTTACAGACGTAGCACTAACTTCGCTGTGGAACTGACGTCGTGGTAACACTGCATTCACAGTCACAAGAAACTGGATCTGATTTATGGTCCGGCCATACTGATTACAAATTCCAGTTGTCTTCAGAAATCATTTCGGCAATTCCTTAATACGGGCTACTGTAAATTCCTTTCCCGATCCTGTCTATTTGAGCAACTTCATCAGTATCTTGTACGGCTAGCTTGTTGAGACCTTGAGCACTATCTTCATTTAGGCAAACTTAACTTCTGAAGCACTGCACGCGTGTGCCTGCGGTTACTCAGGTGTAATTTGTTCATATCTGTCCATTTTAATCAAATATTGAAATTTTACATACACACTGGCCACTGAGACAGTGGGAGTGAGAACGGAAAGGGGGGTAGCAACATCATTCGACTCGATAGTTGCATTCTTGAACGTTTCTCAGTTAACATGACTTTTATGTCTTTATTCCAGAATATTCAGTTTGCCGTTACTATATTCTACAATCTCGGGCGATTGAAAAGCCATGCCCAATGCCTAACTCACGGAACATGTTTCTGTACGTATGTGCAATGATATGGTATCAGATGCTGTGGTTTGTCATTCGCCACCTCGTGCCAAGATATAAACAAATAACAACATTTGAAAATATCTTTATGGCAATTTTTGCAAAAAAAATATTAAACGTTCTATTTTCAATGTTATCAGAAACACTGGCATTTGTTTTCCTGCTTTCCGAAGGAAAGAAAGGCATATGAGATCACTTTTCTGTCTGTTTTTTTGTGTGTGTTTACCCCATTTCAATTTTGGAACGTGTGAACCGAATTTCACCAAACTCGGTACACATATAGTACTAAGTAAGGACACCTGAATTTTAAAGTTTTCGAACACTCCGGGCACTTACTTTAAAAATGGTGGCCTTTAAATAAATTTAGATTTATATGTCATATCTCGAAAACCATTCAACCTATTTAAACCAAATGTTGTATGCTAACAGAACAAGATATACGCATTAAATTTACCGGTGGATATTTTTGTCGGTAAGCCATTTTGAAAGATAGCGCTACATTAAAAAGAAAGCTTTTAAGTTTTATCTCGAAAACTACTTAACCAATTTTCACCAAATTTGGCACGTCAATAGTACTGTGATAGGCCAAGTAAATAAAAGTAAGTGAACTCTATTAGGCAATTACATTAAAAATGGCGACTATCTAGCTATTTTAGCAAAATATGCTATATCTTCGAAACCATTTAATTAATTCCAACATATCTTTATATGCTGGTAGTATATATATATATATATATATATATATATATATAGCAAACATCAAATGTATCTACATGGAGTCCCTTTTGTGCTCCATTTCGTAAGATAGTGTCACATGAATAAATTAAGTTTTTGTCATATCTCGGGGAATAATAAACCGAGTCCTACCAAATAGGATAAACAAGTAGTACTGCCACAGGTGATGTAAACTGATGTCTTAGGTATGACAGACACTTATTATTATTCATAAGGCCTGCACCAAATAGATTTACACAGGCATTGCATGTAGATAGAAAAAAGGTTTGCTAGCACAACAGCTGCTGGTTGCAGATTATGCAGATAATCTGCCATCTTGGCTTACGTCACAGAATGTCCACCATATGGTATTTGTCCTTGACCCTGGCCTTTTGCTGAAGTCATCACCATCTAGTTGACATTGACTATTAGGTGACATTATTGGTGGCAATTTGTTTTCGTGCACAATCTTGATTATGTCTTCCGCCAATTTTTTCTACCATTAATTCTCTTATATCTGCCATCTGCCATAATGCGTTTTTTCTATTGTAATTTGTCTTTCAGCACCCATCTTTGATTCTTTCCTCTTTCGCTAAGGGCGCTTCACTCGTTCTCGCTGTACCACCACCTTTTCTCTTACGATCTGCTGAAATGTGCTTATTATTCACTCTCGCTCGAATGCCATCTTTGTTTCTTTCGTCGTCTGCTAGAGTTTGCCAGTGTCACTGTGTTTGATGTGCGTAAGGTCGATATCGGATGTGCAGCAAGTAAGTGGGACTCTCATCCTTATTGGCATATGTGGTAAGGTAGCTGAAAATACCCTCTTTAAGGAAGATAATGAACCTCGGACTGTCATATCTTCCATCGAAAAGCCGACATCTTGCCTACTCAGTTATTGAGACATGCAAAAATGAGAATAATTAAAAAAATATGAGAAAAATAAATAAATTTTTTTAATCCAAGTACTATGTTTACCTTTTATACATATATAGATGTATGTCCTACATATAGGTTTTTTTCAAAATAAAATATACATTTTCCAACCGACATCAATGAAATGTTATGCTAGGACACAACTATACTTTAATATATTTTATCAAGAAAAGTCATGCATAAATACGTCTGCATTCTCAATTTTTGACAGAATTATAACCATTGGGTCTGTGTAAGTGAAGATAAACACATTTAAATAAAAAATATGTTTGGATAAAATATTTGCGCAAGAGAAAGCGAAATCCTACTTAATGAATAATTTTTTTTGGACATTTTGTTGAAGTTACAAATTTAGATAATTGTTTTTTTGTAGTAGGAGAATAAAATGTATATTTGATATATTATAGTTTAATGTGGTAATGTCCATGCAATTAATATAACANTACATATATAGATGTATGTCCTACATATAGGTTTTTTTCAAAATAAAATATACATTTTCCAACCGACATCAATGATATGTTATGCTAGGACACAACTATACTTTAATATATTTTATCAAGAAAAGTCATGCATAAATACGTCTGCATTCTCAATTTTTGACAGAATTATAACCATTGGGTCTGTGTAAGTGAAGATAAACACATTTAAATAAAATATATGTTTGGATAAAATATTTCCGCAAAAGAAAGCCAAATCCTACTTAATGAATAATTTTTTTTGGACATTTTGTTGAAGTTACAAATTTAGATAATTGTTTCTTTGTAGTAGGAGAATAAAATGTATATTTGATATATTATAGTTTAATGTGGTAATGTCCATGCAATTAATATAACATTCAGTTTAATATTTTTGTTTTTACAGTTTGCATGAAAAATATAATTATTTTATAAATCGTGAAATGGTAATAATTTTTTTTAATAACACATTCCACCCACATTTTAATTCATTTTTTCTATATGTGCCGTTTATGTAAAATAGAAAACATATTCATAAAAATGACAAACAAAAAATGTTTTAAAATATTTTATTTTCATTTTTAACTTACAGTTATTAGTTGTACAATATGAAAAATATGTTATTTTTCTTTAGTGATGGTTTTATATGTCAGTCTTTGGAACGAATATTATGTTACGTTTTCAGTCTTCCCCTCCCACCTTACCACCGCATGACTGCTGAAAATCTATTACGCGAGTGGTTTCCAGGCTTGGGACTGGGACTATGTAGCACACTTGCAAATACCTTTTTTAACATAATGCTTATAAAGTTACGACTTTTAAATATAAAGTTTGACAAAATATTCTTCAGTTCCACAATAGGGTTCTGCATAGATGGGTTACAATGCTGAAAATGAAAATGACCCTCCTAAAAAAAGGAAAAGAAAGGGGATACAGGAACGCCAAAGATAAAAGTTTATAGAATAGAGAAAAAAGAAAAATTCACAGAAAAATATATAGATGAATGGTAACTAGAATACTGATTCTTGAGTTTATGCTGAGGGTAAAATTGACATTTTTACCCTCACAACTTCGGCGAAGGATAAGCATTGTAAACCCCAGGTATTAACTTTAAACTCTGGTTGGAGGGCCAACAACAGACACCCAAATATTTGTGCACTATAGCATATACAAAATAGTGGTTGCAAAATTACAGAAATAACATATGTATAGACGAAATAAAGGCTGTGTGTTGCAAATACTCTCTTCGTCACGTGTCAGTCATACAGCACCTTCTTCACCAATATCTTTGTGCGTTGCAAATGTCTCATCATCTCATCATGGTAACCTAATCCAATCATTAACTACAACGACAACCATCATAATCATGGTTGCTTCATCGTGAGCGATAGTGACAATGCCCCATAACCTCTTTCAGTATCATCATTATAGTCACAATCAACTTCATTCGATGAGGGAGGGGGAGTGAAATCATTTAAGATACGCTGGGAGAGAACCTGCCTTTCGCATTTAATCCCTATATGAATTCCCTGGGAAAGGTTTGTTAATTTCACCAATAAGAACAGAAGGCATTTTTTAATTGCTAAGATTAGAGGGTGGAGTAAAATACCTTCAGACTTTATATCCCTGTGGAGAGGAACTGACTTTTNCTTTATATCCCTGTGGAGAGGAACTGACTTTTTTAGCGTCCCGACTCCACCATCCCTTAACCTGGAGAATGGCTAGTTATTTATAACACGCTAATAACCCCCTTCCCTACCCAATCTTCTCAATTAATACATTGTTACACAAGCAATTCTTCATTATAATAATATTTCTTTCACACCCTCTTGATACTTATTATTTGCCTGCATAATTACTCGTTATNTGTTAATTTCACCAATAAGAACAGAAGGCATTTTTTAATTGCTAAGATTAGAGGGTGGAGTAAAATACCTTCAGAGTTTATATCCCTGTGGAGAGGAACTGACTTTTTTAGCGTCCCGACTCCACCATCCCTTAACCTGGAGAATGGCTAGTTATTTATAACACGCTAATAACCCCCTTCCCTACCCAATCTTCTCAATTAATACATTGTTACACGAGCAATTCTTCATTATAATAATATTTCTTTCACACCCTCTTGATACTTATTATTTGCCTGCATAATTACTCGTTATTTATTTGTAATGGCCGCACGGCACACCTTGTATTCCATCATCATGTATAAATGTTTAAGTTTCTTCTTCGTAATTCGTACTCATAATTAATCTATATATCACAAGGCTCTATACGAATTATATTGCACATAAGCTGTATCTTGCCATACTGCTAGCCTATTCAAACTTATCACCTTCTACGTTTGGTCTGTGAGACGATAGAGATTCCTGTGCTTGTGTTTCAAGTCCTAGGAGCTTATTATAAAAAAATTTATTAAATGTATTTATTACTTCTGTGTTTTTAGTATTGGATAATTACGAAATATGCCGCTGGGATCTAGCAGTTAGACACATACCCATTTTTTAACCTTAGATCTCTTGTTTCATATGTATTTGAATAAAATACATATACAGGATGAGTATAAAAGAATACTCCAACTTTGAAGGTATGCAATATCAAAACCAAACAAACCTACAACCTTGATGACCAATCAAATGACTGTGAAACTGTGAAGTTTTGTTTACCATATGTTCATAAATGTTCAATATGACTACCATGAGCGGCTCGAACGACATCTACGCGATAATCAAACTCCTTCCACGCTCTTGTCAGCATTTCCGGTGTTACGGTTTGGATGACGTTCGTAACTCTCGGTTTTAGGTGGTGAGGGGGTNCACCATGAGCGGCTCGAACGACATCTACGCGATAATCAAACTCCTTCCACGCTCTTGTCAGCATTTCCGGTGTTACGGTTTGGATGACGTTCGTAACTCTCGGTTTTAGGTGGTGAGGGGGTAGCTAGCTCGCATTCGACACGTCAATGTGAAGGGGACGGTCTGATGTTTCCTTGCCAAGAACGAAGTAGACGATACCTTCATGTCTAAGCTGGTTTTAGCGATGAAGCGACGTTTCATACAAATGGCAAGGTGAACCGGCACAACGTGCGGATATGGAATCAGGANATGTATAAATGTTTAAGTTTCTTCTTCGTAATTCGTACTCATAATTAATCTATATATCACAAGGCTCTAAACGAATTATATTGCACATAAGCTGTATCTTGCCATACTGCTAGCCTATTCAAACTTATCACCTTCTACGTTTGGTCTGTGAGACGATAGAGATTCCTGTGCTTGTGTTTCAAGTCCTAGGAGCTTATTATAAAAAAATTTNCTACGTTTGGTCTGTGAGACGATAGAGATTCCTGTGCTTGTGTTTCAAGTCCTAGGAGCTTATTATAAAAAAATTAATTAAATGTATTTATTACTTCTGTGTTTTTAGTATTGGATAATTACGAAATATGCCGCTGGGATCTAGCAGTTAGACACATACCCATTTTTTAACCTTAGATCTCTTGTTTCATATGTATTTGAATAAAATAAATATACAGGATGAGTATAAGAGAATACTCCAACTTTGAAGGTATGTAATATCAAAACCAAACAAACCTACAACCTTGATGACCAATCAAATGACTGTGAAACTGTGAAGTTTTGTTTACCATATGTTCATAAATGTTCAATATGACTACCATGAGCGGCTCGAACGACATCTACGCGATAATCAAACTCCTTCCACGCTCTTGTCAGCATTTCCGGTGTTACGGTTTGGATGACGTTCGTAACTCTCGGTTTTAGGTGGTGAGGGGGTAGCTAGTTCGCATTCGACACGTCAATGTGAAGGGGACGGTCTGATGTTTCCTTGCCAAGAACGAAGTAGACGATACCTTCATGTCTAAACTGGTTTTAGCGATGAAGCGACGTTTCATACAAATGGCAAGGTGAACCGGCACAACGTGCGGATATGGAATCAGGAGCCTCCATATGAAACCACCGAACACGAGCGCGCTTCCCCTCAAAGTGAACATGTTTTGCGCTGTATACAAAGACTCTGTTTTCGGCCCTTTCTTTTTTCACGAGCCCACTGTTACTGGAATTCCTTATTTAGACAAGCTTACAGAGTGGTTGTTTCCTCAGTTAGAAGTGGCGGCGGGGNGGCAGTCCGGCGTGCGGAGGACTTCATTTTCCAGCAGGATGGTGCTCCACTTCGTTGCCATCTAGCTATTCGCGGATACCTGATCAAGATGTTGCCGCAACGCTGGATTGGTCGAGGAGCAGCTGGTGACCAGACTCTTCAACACTGGCCCCCAAGAAGCCCGGATCTTAACCCTTGCGATTTTTTTCTCTGGGGGTACATAAAGGATCAACTGTTTCGTTCACCATTGCCGGCTAGCATTGACGACCTCAAAACGAGAATTAGGGACGCCATCCAAACCGTAACACCGGACATACTGACAAGAGCTTGTACCGAGTTTGATTAACGCGTAGATGTCATTCGGGCCGCTCATGGTGGTCACATTGAAAATTTAAAATATATGGTAAACAAGCTTCACGGTTCCACGGTTCATTTGATTGGTCAATCAAGGCTGTAGGTTGTTTGTTTTTGATATTATAGACCTTCAAAGTTGGGGAATTCTTTTATACTCAGCCAATATAGGTAGCTGAGTTCATTTAATAGCGGTCTTGGTGAGTGGCAGATCGTCGCAGCACGTGAAGAGACCTGGCATAAATAATATGAAGTCTTATATCGTGTATATAGCAGACAAACCATTTATTTATTCAGATGGGACTTGTGCAGCAGAAGGACCACCGGCATCTTCAGGCATGACATCGAAAGCGCCATCGACTTATTTGGTTGAGACGTCTTCAATGTAGTCGACTGCAACTTCGGACGAACTGGCAGCACTATTTCACACTACAACATCTGTTTCTTTGGCTGTACCATCCAGTTATTTGGCTGACCTTTCTCCGGCAGAGTTCGGGACATCGCCTGTGTCACCCCCACTAGAGAAACCTTATCGCTGCAGCTCCTGCGACAATGTATTTCCCCATCAACACACCACATGGAACTGTGAATTTCCTGGCAGTATGAAGAATCCCAACCACATTAAATATCTGTGCTTATGGTGTGGGTCGCTTTTCTACCGCAACGATACTTACTGTAAAAAAGTAAGGTCACGCAAAGTTAAACTGCAGGCCTCATCGATGCCTCGGTGCCGGATCTGCAACAGACAGTTTTTGCTGCCTCTGTCGGCAGAGTGATGGACAGTAATCTCGATCATATGGCTCCACTACCAAAATCTGCTGCGACCAGCATTAACAATGAACCTACCATCTTATCACCAGGAGCAACATCTCTTTTCACAACAACAGCTTCATCAATGGATCCTGCACCTTCTGACGTGACGACAGCCGAACCATCTGGGACCACTAGTGTATCATCTATGGAACTTTCAGTGACATATCTGTGGTGCCTCTGCTGCAAGGACTTTGCCTTCAAGCATACTGTACGTTGGCACGAAGTTAACGAGTGCCCGAATAGTTGGTTTCGTATTTAACGAATTAGAACTGAAGGTGATGTTTACACGGATGCGGACTTTACGCAGCCGAACATAAATGATTTCGTAGTAATGCATTTTAATAAACTTGAAAACACAAAAAATTATTTCAATTTTTTAATTCTAAATCTATTCTTCCCCTCTTATGAACTGATTTCGATCAAAAAAAAAAAGCACTATGATGCAAATATTATTTTCAATTTAGCTGATCACTATGTCTACAAATAATCGTAGGGAATATACATGCATACTTTCCTAGAGCTAGAAATGATGCTTGCAAACTGAATTTCACGAACCTAGCCCTAATAAATCGCAAATTATAATCACATATGCCTTTCAATATTCGCTTGCTTACAACATGACTTGCGAAAATTTGGACGTAATATAGTTTACAATACTGCCCCAACTGAAAAAAAAAATGAGCTCTATGATACATCGCTTATCTTTAAAGGTACTTAAAATGCAAACAACCATTAATTTAATAAAAAAATTTATAAACAAAATTTTATATTTGGAATAGTTCTTGATGTTATCGTGATTGAAAGTATGCACTAAACCAATAATACAATTGTTATAAGATAATTAAAATATTTATGGTATGCATAATAAACAAAAACTTAATTAAATTTTGGTATGATCGATTTTTATGACTGGGAGACAGGGTGAGCCATGTTATGACATTCCATGATCCCCAATTTTTAGAATTTTGTTGGCCAGTGGTGTGGGAGGAGTAGGGAGGTAGGAGATGTGGCTGGATGGCTGGAAGAGGGTGGCGTGATGGGGGTGGTAGGTCGCCGAAGGATATAGAATGGGAGTGGTTTGGTTTGCAGGGGGAGTTTTGAGGATATGGGGAGGTGATGTGGGCTGGGAAGGGAGGAGGGGTGGTATTATGGATTGTGAGGGGGAGAAGGTGTGATGATGAGTGCGAGGTGGTGTGGTTTTTTGGGATAGTGGTTGATGGGGGTGGTCGCGGGAGTTTGGTGTGGCCGTATAGAGGGGGCAGGGACATCTTTGGGGATGGTAGGGTTTTAGGACCGCGAGGGGGGAGTGTTGGGTGATGGTGTGTAGTGAGGGGATTGGTGCTGGTGTTTGGTGAGGGGATGGGAGGTGGCGTATAGTTATGGGATGGGTGGTGGTGGAGTTAGGTGAGGGGATGAGTGGTGGTGGTGTGTGTAGAGACGAGTGGTGGTATATGCTAATTTTTACAAATTTTTTTGTTAACTGTCTTTTGGATCTTATGAATCAGATTGGGGCTTGGTTTTGGTCATCTTAGGTGAGCTCTGGTCATGTCTGCGTTGAGAGGGCGTGATCCTTCTCCCCCGCCGAGAGGGCGGCCGCGGCGCGAAGGGCTGGTCTGGCTAAGAGCGCCACGTTAAAATACAAACGTATGGTCGTAATGGCTGTATCACTACATTTGTCTTTTGGAGTGAGATGGGGGATCAATACTTGCCCCGGTACACTGGGTACCGAAGTGGCAAGCCAAAATGATTTAATTTTATTATAATAATTTCCAGGCAACATTACTCCTTCGCATTTTTTTTAATTAATTTAAAAATGTAGAAAAATGGAATTATGGTTTGAAACGACACTTTAAACTGATATAATTATAAAAAATCCAAGGTAGCGGTTAGATACATTTTAATTTTTTTTATTATTTTTGCAATAAATTTTATTCACAATTTTTTTTATTAAAACATTGTTTATTAGAATAATTGTTATTAAATAGTTACTAGGGATATCGGGGGAAGAACATCCAATATGGCACCGAGCTCTGCCTGTGACGCCAACAAAGGTCGCGAACTGCATCCACCAACATGGCTGTCATTCGCGCCTTCCAAGATGGCGGATGGATCCTTGATCCCAATCTTGAAATCCTGTGCCAAAACGAAGATAAATACACTACTGTAGTAGTTACCTGTCACTGTTTATGCAATCTGCCATGTTGCTGCTTTTGACCCTTTGGTAATGTCTAAGTACGGTGAACAAAAGTAAAACAGTATGTCGCATCAACATTTACCATTCGCTTGGGAAATTTCAGATCAGTTAGTTTCTTGAGCAAAGGTAGTGCGGGGCTATGTTAAGTGGGGCTACGTTTGCTATAGGTATTTTTCTCATTTGAGTATTTGAATAGTTGGAATTTAAGAAGCACGGGTGTTTCGGGAGGTTGGAGCTAGCTATGCTTTCCAATTTGCATTACGTTGGGTACCTAGAGGAATTCATGTCTCGCCTTCGGTTTTCCGACGAAAGTGTGCATACCACCTCTTCGTCCGCGCTGCCATGAAATTGTATACACTACCAAAATAGGTGAATACAATAACATAGCTGTTACTTACGAGTGTTGACTATTACATTATATCGTTTTACTGTTTTCCCCACCCTACAATCGTCTCAAAATAAAGCTGCAGAACAATAATTACATGCCAAATTTATTCCACTCTGCTTCACTAAGTGTGACAATAGTGAGCGCATAGGGCTGCACAATTTTACCTGCATCATTTATTTTACCCAAATCGTGCATGAAAACGTATGGAACAATTCATTCTCTATAGCTCGCATTCCAGGAAGCACAGTGACGCAGATTTTATATGAAACGAGTTTTTTAATTTTAATGTTTTTGTTTACCGGCATTTTATTTTTTTTAGTTAGGTAAGTATTTTAACCTAAAGTTTGCCTGATATTCATAGCTCTACCCTCCATCGTGATTATTTTATTGTATTGTGAATACCCCAATGGTAAAACAGAATTATGCTTTAGTAGAATACTGTTGTCAATAATACAATTTTTCGTGTTGTAAATCTTTTCTTAGACTAAGACCCTAGTATTGATATTTACCTCATAGTTTTATTTAAAACTATATCTTAAAGCTTCGAAAATTGTAGTAGGGATACAGTATGTTCTAATATATTTATAATTAACTTTTATTTCTCCATATTTAAGATACGCATAGTTACTTGTTGTGCAACCATTTTTAATAACGTCAGATACAAACATGTATTACATTCAAGTTTTCTTTTTTTGGTTTTCTTCATGTGATTAGCTATTTAATATTTCTTTAGTTTCCTTTTAATATTTTTAGAGTAACATTTTAATTTTTGAATGTGTTAATTTTAGAATATTTTGATGAGAGGAAAATGGATATAAATATATATAAAACAAAAATAATTGCAGTTATTAATACCTAGTTGAATATGTTTTTCCGGCTAACCGAACTATTTATTTGTACCCATAACTTCGAAGCACTTTTTTGTAATTCACACAAAACACATAATATGAAATAAATGTGCACAAAAATAATAAAAAAGAATTAAAAAAACAAGGCAGAGTTGGGTCCTGTCAACAAATATCTTACATACAAAGAAGATTTAATCAGTTATCAGAAAAAATGACACAAGAATGTACGAATGTGTAACCAAAGAGTAAACAGTGAAGATGGTGTATACAGAAAACTGACAAAAACACTGGGTGATGCAACAAACTGCACCACAGACGAACTGAATGGGTAGAACAGATGTGTACGCAGACGATACAACTAAGCCATACACACGAATCCAAAAAGTTTTCTTTGACGACAAAATATGAGATGTTTCAGAAACTAGAAAAGTCAGTCTGTAGGTTTTCCTCAGACTGTGTATACCAATGCAATATGACTATTAAAACATTTAAATAACTTTGAGTTTGTCTTATTGAACACAGAACCAAACACTGCACAATAAACACACATGAACAGATATTTAAATTAGATTTAAAACAGTCTCCGAAAAGTCAGTAATGCTAGAAATAAATATGTCATTCTTTTTCACTCTAACATTGCACATAATCCTGAAGATATGGATGTTTTCAGTGAATCCTCATAGACCTTAGAATCTCTGGTGGCGCAGAAGGAGCTATCTTGGATTTTAAGTTGAATCTGACCTATCAGTAGATGTGGGTGTTGGTGAATGTTCATGATGACTTCTGTATTAGTCTTTAAGCATGACTGGAACGTTTGCTTCTATATAGGTTGCCTCTGCAATAAAATTTCCCAGATTTTGTGCATTCTCCAGTTCCTGCACATCGACTTGGAATATTTCGTCCCTCGAGAAAGGGGGGGGGGAGGGCTAGATCCCATTTTAAGGCAGTTCTCTCCATACCATCAGGGTAGCGGATTGTGTATAGCCAGGTTTTGCCTGAATTATTTCAGCTTCTTCTACGGAGTCATCGAACTTGCTTGACCTCTTGTGATTCTAGATTATAACTTGACCTGGAGATATCGACCATGATGGGCAGACCTGGCATAGTAAGACCTCCTCAAATGTTCAAACATGAGTTCATGTGGTGTATAATTTGTGAGCGTACATAGTAGCAATGTAATTGAGTAGAGTACCTCTTGTAGGACACCCTCCCAATGCTCCACTAGCAGATCTTTAAGACTTCAGAGCCAGAAGCACAGTCTTTCATATTATGTCATTGCATTTTTACTCTTGACCATTACCCTTCGGATTGTAATCAAACGAATGGCTTGTGGCTATTTCGTGTGTTTTCTCTACGAATCGCATGTGGGAATCATGCCGGACGATGCCACTGGTTCGCGGGTTTTCTTGAAGTTCCCACTTTTCTCCCAATCTTTCATTCCGGCGCTGTTCTGTACACACCTCGCTTCACCCTCATCACCTCTCAAGACTTCTATGTTAAGAGCCGCCCCTAGCCTTGAATCACTCATTTCTCTACAAATCCAAATAACTTCAACTCCTGGGACATGAATGAACTTCCTCAATCAGAATGATTGAAGGAAGGCATACCGAAGAGGCTGGAAAGTTCCTGACGTTGTCGCTGAAATTAAAAGGCAAATCAGTACTTGGCACTCATCTATGATGGTTAGAACTAAGCAGTTCTTATAGAACTCGGAAGAGACCTCTTGAAGTAAATGTTGATCCATTCGAATGAGGATGTCACATTGATGAAACCTCCCTCGTTGAAACAAAACCTTGGCTTAAGCTCAGCACAGACACGGTAAGGCGAAGTTATCTGTCCAAACTCTTCAATGGTAAATGCTAAGTTTTTGGACCGCACCCAGTGATAACATCGAGCGACTCATAGGTGGCAAAAATTCGAATGAATCCCTTCAAATTCGGTCTTATATTGATCGACGATCATAGTCTGGACATAGAATCGGGCCCTATGTCTTCCTTCCCAAGGCGATATGTGCTAAAATTATAACATGTAAGCTCAAGTTAACAATACTGATTTTTTTTTTCATTCTTAATCTTTTTAGCTTTTCTATTGTCAGGCATTAATGCGAATGGGCAACCTATGAAGGAGCGTCTCCACTCTTTGAGAGCCTCAACAATAGTTTGCTATTCTTTTTCAACCAAAGATTGTCGTTTTACAGATTTTGATATCGCTTTGGAAAATAATGCAACAGGGCGCCCAGCCTACGATAAAGAAGGCCCTATTGCAAATCATATGTATCAGTTTTTACAGTGAATGGGACGTAATCTCTTATTGGAGCTCTTGAAGATGAATTTATGTATTTTTTCAGCTGTCCATATGTTGAGACAGTCTCTGATCACAAGAGGAATGCTTGTATGATACCAAAGGTAGCATTTTCATTGAGTATTCTTGACAAGGTTAGAATAATGTGCAAACATGACATTGTGAGTTTTCTGGCATTGGTTAGTGGAGTAATAGCCCGAGTCTATTTGGGTCTGGTTGAATTTCGTTGTAGGTGACGACATACCGAAGGAGGTGGATCTTTTTTCCGACAGATAATCTGCGTTTATTTCTGTTAAGAGCAAAATTTTTCTTTTTAGCAATGTCGAAAGAATCGTTGTAAATTTTTATCATGCTCCTCTTTAGTCCGACCTCCTGCCGTCATATCGTCTAAGCATGTTCCTTTGTTTTCCAGCCACCATTCCTTAATAATTTTGTCGATTATACTTTGAAAATCGGCAACGCCATTCATGACACCAAAAGGTATCCTACATAATTACAACAGCTGCCTGTCAGCTTCAAACGCAGTAATGAATTTTTCGGTTTGAACTATAGAAATTCTATGGTAAGCATTTTGTAGATCGATAGTGCTGAAAACACTGAATTTGGAAACCCTGTTGACTACCTATTCAATTTTACGTAGCAGATAGGTATCCAGTATCATAAACCGATCAACAGTTTGCGATTAGTCAGTGATCATTCTTTTTTTTTTTTAGTTTTCACCCTTGAACACAAGAACTTGAGCACTAGGTTCGACTATACCTATAAAACCTAGTTAAAATTATTTAATTTTCAAATAGCTATACTAAGTTATATTGAACACAGAACAAATCACTCCATGGTAAACACAAAATAACACCGATTTATGTTAATTTAAAAACAGTCTCCAAAAAGATAGCAATGCCAAAAATATTTATATAAACTTGAACGCGAGACTAGATCTCAGTTCTCATATAGCCAGGAATATTTTAATTGGTTACCTCACGATGAAACATATTTTACGTCCTGTATGGTCTCTTCTGGCCAAATTCAAAGTTATTTCATAGTTCTACAAATGAAGAATCTGATGATGTTGGAGGGTGATATAGATTTTCTCTTGCTAAAAAGTAAAATGTTGTCCAGTTACCTAGAAGGATTGTTTAACACCGATAGTTTAGTGGTAAAATTACATCCAAATTTAAATTTTTGGACTAAATATAAATTTACAGAAAACCGAAAACCATTAGATTCCAACAATTTACTTACCCTTCCTTTTTGGCCAATATTTTTGGAGTCTCCGTATTTAAATAACTCATTCAGAAACATAAGTTGATGCGCATGAACGCATTATGGAGGTTGTAAGTTTCTCCTAACAATGACGTGTGTTGAAGCTCACTTGTAGTATTCAAAGTGCTAGGAGAGTTGTGGACACAAGGTAAGGCCAGCAGTGGGCTGGAACCAGAGAACAGCTCTGGCCCCCCAGAGCTCAAACCACTTTGCCATCCAGACTGCGAGAGTTGCCTGTCGGCTGGTGCTCGTCTCTCGTAGAGCGTGTTCTCTCAGCAAAATCCATACTGAGCTTCAGTGTATGTAATCTGCACGTCATCTGCCCTTTCACTGCGTGTTTCGCCTTGCTTATTTAATTACAGTCAAACCCAATTAACCCCTATCCAATTAATTAATGAAATTTGCCGCGTGGTTCTCGTGAAACGGGCGATGAAAGCAGACGTGTTAGAGACTGTAAATTGTCGCAGTCTTCATTCCATTTTCCGACGACAGTATATAAACACGAATGTTGTCATTTTTTGAACTTCATACGCACTCCCTCCGAAGAAGGTAATTTATCTATTTGAACTTGTAACCGTTATAAGGCACTGCCAGTTAATCTAATATATTTAGACATAGAGGAGTATACTACGGTAAACTATGAGAATCTATTACTCTTTTTACTTAAAGTGTGAAGCAGAGATTTTGGTGGCGCTTAGCAGTGCGTAAAAAAAAGGCAAGGCAGTAAATTCAGGACGTGACCGCGATTAGCCGTGGTAGAAAATACACTACATAACCGCAACACCGTCTGGCATAAAATACGCAAAATTTAAAACGCTTCCATTTCATTTCTGCGTCTGTCTGATCTGCTACGAAACACCGTTGCGTGAACAGGGAATGCTCAAACACACTGCTTAAACTGGCTCACAACATTTTGACAATACGTGAAAAATAGCTATCATTAAAATATAAAATATCTAAATCAGTTCACTGAAAGAATAAATCTGTCCTTGGCTACAAACATTATTTGGTTAATGCTTTCCAAGACAAAACAAATGTTACTGATAAAAAAAACTAATTTTTGGTGCACAATTACACGTAGATTGGCAAATACTTAAGTAATTAAGTAATTAGTAACATGACTGCTGATTGAAAATATATTTATTTGCTACAACCCATTATTTTACTGGCAGAAGTAGCGTTCGTGTCATCCAAAATAAAACATTTTGCTGTGACTGCAAAACTACATTTTTTTATATTCTCCGCAAGTGCGCTGGCATATTGAATGAGACCACTTTCTGCGTTGCCTCGACGCCATATTTGCCCGTGTTCGTCTCCTTTCGTCAGATTACTAACGAATTCATTGGGGATATTCCAAAGAAATTCAGGTTTTCGCTTGTGTGCCACTTGTTGGATTTGCGGTACGCGCATGCGCTCAAGTCAAAACCCGCAACACCGAACGAGATGTTGCTGTGGAAACACACTGAACTCCCATTCAAGAGAACACTGGTTCGATTCCTGGTCTGGCCACCCTGATTTTAGTTCTCAATGATTGTCGAAAATCACTGTAAGTGATCGCTGGTTCGTTCCCAGACCTTAATGTCTACAAGACGTGGAACCACGCCTACCTACGAAAGCCCGCCACCCGCTGAACAATTTTGTGACACCCACTGACCAGTATTGCAGCTAACGTCGTAATATATTTTTGCTGCGACTAAAGAACACATTTTTGCCTACCAGTACATTGAGTTAATTGGTGATCACAAAAGCCGTTTTGTATTGAAATGACAAAAAAATATTTATTTGTACCACAAAATGTTTCATGATATCTATAACGTCAAAAGCATTTGTGGCCACCAACGAAACTCTTTTAGTATTTGTGAATCTGTTTTTCAGAGTAGGTTACATTTTTTTAGTTTCCAAATATACAAATTAATATTGTAATCGAATACACGAAAACAACCCTTTTTGCAGTCAAATGAAAGTACAGTTATCCTAAATTACCGAATGCAGATTTGTATGCCCAGATACAATTTGTTGTTGTCCTGTCAAAAGAATTATTTGACACTTCCAATAGATAATAATGTGTGGCCTGCTTATAACAGTTACAAAAATGTAATAACAGAAGATGAAAAATGAGATAAAGCATTCAGTTAAATCACACACACTTTAAGGTATCTTTGAAAACCATAAAATATAATTTTGGAATTTTGGAATCTCAATTTTACTTTGGTACTAATAAAAATGGGTGCCATGATTGTGTACAAGAAGAATTGAATGTTTCATATTTGCAGCACGCGATGAACTACACTATTATGAGCTACAACAGTGCTGAGGGCGTTGATGGTGCTCCAGCTTTCTTCAAGTAAGCCAGTTGCACCTGCAGGGAGCTGCGCTGTAGATGCAGAGGGGGCGGATGCAGGTGGTTGGCAGCACTGTGGTCGTGGGAAGGGCACCACCTCGCGCCACAGGGGGCCAGCTGCGCCCACTAATCGAGTGGAAGCCGCGGCTCCAACAATCGCCCTCCTCCAGGGCGAATTGAAATTAACCCCGTGTGTACACGGGGTGGCGATAATGAACGTGCATTGCTATGATAATACGCGCGGCGCCTACATTGTCCCTCCCCTTTCTCGTGCACCCTCCCCCCCCCC
>NQII01001542.1:400403-418794 GCA_002778355.1 Clitarchus hookeri
TTCGCCGTCACGGTCTAGATTGTACTGCCGAGAGGGCTCCTTCAATAGGCACCTCAGCCGCTTGATTCACTCCTCCGCTTCCAGCCGGGAATTCAGTACTGCGGAATAAAATACACACTTTTTCGTGCTGCACACAACATGTGACACTTACTTCATTATGTAATAAGTTAAAACTTTTAACGCATTCTCTTTACATCTTTGTAATTAGGATTTCCTGGCATTCATAGTGCATCACACTGTTCTTCATCCATTTTTATTTACTACATAACATTTGTCTCTATGCAGGTAAATTTATAAAACATTATATTCCGCATGGCAGTTGTTTTTTTCTAGTACGATATACTTTGACTCCCCGCAAGATAACTAATTCCCTCGAAGAAACTACTTAAATCTTAAATTTCTTCGTTACGCGATTCTTAATGCCTCTGGCACATTATTTGGTGCGCGGCATATTTGTGTCATACCTCTCAACATGTTGATTTATTTTTGACGATACGGTGGTTCACGTCCGTTTCGGTATTAATAATTATTATTTCATTGCATTTTGAAGATTACTTATTAAAACAGAAATACGCATCTTACTAAGCTATAAGAGTAACACGATACACAATGTAGGTAAGGGAAGCATTAAAATAATAATAAAAAAATATATTTATTTATAATAACTTTTAACTACGGTTATGTGGACGCGTGTTTATAATCAAAAAATGTAGTTAAGAATAGCTGGGTTATACATTAAAATGTTTACGAAATTTTGTAATTGTGAACTACATGTTTTATGTAGGAAATGTACCGATTTAGCAGACTAAAAGAACAAGTGAGAATTAATCTTAACAATTTATTAAAAGTACAATAATATATATAAAACATATTATAAATAATAATTGACTTATTTTATTTTTAAATATAATTGTCAAGTAAACTTAATAACAAAAATATAACAATATAAATAGTATATATAAAACTGTAAGTATAAAGTAACAAAATATTACCTACAGGCAATTTACGGTTACTTCACACTTTTCTGAAGCCCTGCTAAAGTTCTCCTTTTGGTTACCGATTACGTATCCTTCCGCTACATGTAAACATAAATACTGCAATGTGACTAATACTATTTAACTGTAAAATGCTGTGTTTACTGTTTACAGCTGTTCAAATAATTCTGTCATATTTCAAAAACAATTTTGTACGAATGTTCACAATTTAGGTCTATAGCCACATTTAGGTCAGTTTTACGACTTTTTTTTAATGTACTTTTTGGCGATAGTTCTTACGGTTATTGTTTTACATTGTAAACATATTTTTTATGACACGTAATACATGTTCATATTTTGCCGCGAATGTGTTTAACACGGTTACAACTGCGGGTGAAATAACTGTAACATTTAACATCTTGTTATTGATATATGTTGGATATTTCTTTAAAAGGACGGCCTCAGTTTGAATAAATATTAAAACGAAGGAACAAACAGTCCAATTAAAAGACACAGTAAATTCAAGCAAGCAAATAATGTCGCTTATATTTTTTACGTAGCAACGACAAACTTAAAAAATAATTATGAACATGCACACAAATAGGCCTACCGTAACTTTTATTCCGCTCATATTTCTATGCATTGGTTCTTACTGTTTGCTTGGTTTATTTCATTATTTATTTTAATTTATCTGACTGGGCTTATTATTTAGTTGGGATTGTAGCAAATATTCAAATCAAAGAAACGTAAGCACATCACACAGTTGTGTTTCAAACACATAGGGCAAAGCTACGTTGTGATAAACAGACATGACTTTCAAAAAATTAATTTCGTCATAAAAAGTTTACGGTTCAGACGTATAAATATCGCACGTCCAACATGTGCGATCACATACACACTGGTTAAACGTAACGTAAAGAAAACAATACTCTTCCACGCACAGTGGTCACGACGCACGTTACAGTAGAAAAAACAGATTTATCACAACATCGTAACTTGCCTATGTAGGTTTAAAAATCACAACGTGTACAAACTTGATGTGGTAAGTTTCAGTATTTTTCACAAGAAGAGAAATTAACGCTTCATTCATCCTCTCGTTTCTATAAACAACACGCCATCGCAATGGCATGTTGCCAGTCGCCACTACTGCCAACTTAAGTTCTGTAACCGTCCCGCCATCACATCTAAATATATTATAATAAGTATTCAAACAATAACATCTCGTATCATTTGTGAATTACAAATTCACAAATCAACATTTTTGCTGTAATAAGCATTACAAATGTTAAAATTTAAAACGCGTATAATTGTCCTGCTGCTACTAGCGGTGCGAAAATTCCCGAGAGAGAGAAAGATAAAGAGAGAGAGCGAGCGACAAGCTCCACTCCGCTTATTCATTTCTTCCTCGAACGAAAAAAATAAAACACCAAGTCACTAGGGCCTACTCACCGTAATTTGCGCTGATATTTTTAACTGTAACAGTGAAACATGTTTCCTTCAGTGCTACCTAAAAATTCAAATATATCAATAGGCAACGTTTAGTTTACAGATACATGCTAAAAAAACTTGGGTTAAACAATATTTTATCTGCGAACTATTTCTTATTAGCCGTTGCCAATACATCGCTGCTCTCGCCGTTTTTAATTCGTATATAATACCAAATAAGTATTACAAGTTATATAAGATACTAAGTTAAATTTTCATTTATTCAAAAATATAAAACTTTAAAGTTAATCACAGTGTTATATATGTGTTATACAAGTTGTTTAAAATACAGATTGACATGTTACTCCCAGGGTGATTTTTCGAAGGTTCGTTTCAAAACATCCGAAGAAACCGTGAATGGACTATACGATCTTGTGTTGTAGAACCAACCAGCTGCAAAAAGTATATCATCTTTCAACTTTCTATGCAATGGTTAATATTGCAAAAATATTATATCTTTCCTACATGAGCAATGTGACGTGACATATACAAAGATGCATTTGGATTACACAGTATTAGAACATGAAAACTATTCCAATCAACTAGGATTAGATACGTAAAATGGACAAAATCACGTGTAATACAATCTGAGATATTTGTCAGAATCTTTTCAACTTCACAGCTACTTACCGTAGTAGCTGGAATAATCGCACAGCGACCACACAAAATTGGCATCCTGAAAAAAAAACATCATTTTGACAACAAGCAGCACTCAAACCTCAATATCGTTGTGTATTTTTATAATTTAATGGATGATTGAATGTTAGAACTTTGGAGGAGAAAAGCGAAATAATTTAATGAAGCAAAGTTAAGGTCAGACAAGATCAAGTACAAATGAAGCCGAGTAATTTAGTGGTTCCGCAGTGGATTAAGCGAATTAATTATTGAGTAGTTCAGTAATTGAGTGGTTAATCAAACAAATGACCTATGTGAATTTTAGTACTTCTAGAAAAAGAGTTAGCTAAAAGGCAAGCAAAATGGTGAAACTTAAATGGAATTAAGGTAATTTATTTGTCTGCATAAAACAAATGGGTATTTCAAAATATATTTTATTTACATTTCTGCGTTCATAAGTAAAAAGATATGACAAGCAAATTAAAATGGCGAACCATGCTAGTAGTTAACCAATGTGTGATGACAAAAGCCAGAAAGTGGTGTGCAACTGTAGACAATATATTTCGAAATTATGGATTTAAATAGATTCAACACTAACGAAATAAGTTGTTCAACAAAAGCATTTTGTAAATAAACGTAAAATTTTCAAGAACATTTATACTTTATTTGCATTACAAAAATGTATGTGCTATAGAAAAGCATCGTTATCACAGTAAAGAGTGTGAGCATTTGGTAATTTAATCAAAAAAGCGCAGGTATATTATATATTATATACATATATAAACTAAATCTAAACCACTCGATTATCCTATTGTATACACAAATGATCACATCTTCATAACTCAGGGAAAAAACAACAAAATATGTATTTTTTGCTAAGTAAACAGGTGAGTAAAATAGTGGAAGAAAATAAGCAGACAACGCGAAATAAGTAGGATATTCAAGATATATAAAGACCGTGCAGTAAAGGACATCAAGGACTATTTATTGTAAGAGATACACACAAAACTAAGCTGTTGATTTTCATTTGTCATACCTGCATTCAAAATGATTAAACTTAAATGTTTATCCAATTATTAATTATTTTATTTATTAAATAGTTGTAATGAGCTTCAAATAATTTTTAAGCACTTAACAATAAATTTATTAAATATGAACTCATTAAAAAGTTATAACAATATATTAAAGAAGTAAATATTCACAAATCAAGGATGGTATTTTTGTGAGAAAGGACAACTGACGCATTGGTAAAAACAATCACCTTTTCAAAATATAATTGTAAAGGTTAATTATGAAAGCATCAAATGCTTTTCAGAATTGTTAGATACAATAAGAAAGATATGACGTCTGGAGGCAGGATCTCGCACTCAGGCCCAACCGTATCTAGAAGAGTTCCTCTGCCTCCACCTGCTCCCCTTTCTGGCCAGAATTCCAGATGCGGTATTCTAGCAGGATTACGCCCAACCGCACAAGGCATGGGTCGCCCAGGACTGCACCCATCATGTCCTTATTTGTCATTATAAATCGGTTACAAGAATTAAATGAGTGTATAATGAGTGGCTGTAATATTCAGGACACAATTTCTCCTTGACTTTGGTATGTCAGTTCTAACTAACTTGTTTGATTAGCAGTCGACTTCATGATCACTTGGCATTTCTTTTCAGTTGCAATTCTGTAAACACCTTTTTCATTGAACATTTTTGAATTATTATTACTATTTGTCTTAATAATTAAATCATTAATCCAACAAAAATGAACACTGTTTTCATTTTTGAAAAACAACAAATTAATACAGGTTAGTTTTTTTCACTTGTAAATTTGAAAGAAAACATTTCTATGTTTTTAATAAAAGAAAATTTTGTTTTTCAGATTTTGGGTTGCTTTTCAAATCTTTAAACCTCTTTAGTCCACAATGTAATTTAAAATTTTTCTAAAATTTTATCTAGATCTAAGTGTTTTGTATGCCGAAATAAATTACTAGAACTTTTACAGGAGTTAAGTAAAATTTAACCGACCAAAGAAAACACTTTTGCTCCTCATTCTTACATTAAATCTCCAACTTGATCTTGATATTCTCTGGTATATCCATATTGCTCTGGCTTGGCACCACTGCAAACCGAGCCGTCGGTGTTACAGAATAAATGGCAGCACAAGTAATGGGTACTGAGTTCGCAGATTCGCCTCTATAAGTCATCGGGAAATGGTTCGTGGGCACACAGGAGCCTCAACATTGACCAGAATCGTGACCAGATAGCCATGGGATCACCTGTGCCTGGCGCATAATCGATCAATACTCTCGACTGGTAGTCGACCTCGTCTGTCCTGAGTCGGTCCTCCATATGTGAGTGGGTAGTATGATGTTGGGTCGGGGACAAGGCAACGAAAAACCGGAGCTGGAGCGAGCCGATAACCATCTTGGATATGGGTGACCTTGAGCTCACACACAGGACCTTGAAACCGTCCTGGTGACCTTGGATTACCTTAAACTAAAAAAACTACAAAAAATCCTAAAACATTCTAAAAAAAATTACAGAATATCGAAAAACTTTAAAAATCGAGGAACATATAATGTTACCCCTTTTTCAACTTGCTTGTCTTAACCAACGCATCCCACCTGTCACCACCACCCTCCAATCATTAAAAATAGATAAAAATCTAAAAAAATCGTAAAAGGTGCAGAGGAAGAAAATTGCCAATGAAATATAGTTTTGGGGGTGAATAAAAGGCGACAGAGTGGTGGAGACTTGCTCAGCAAACAGTCAATGAAATAGACGAGGTTCAGTTGTCTGCCTTTTTATATGAGGGAGTGGCTGTGCTCGGCCATCTTTATGAGAATCTATTCGTCAGTCATGCATCTGCCGGACTCCATATCAAACCATGTTGCAGCATGTATCGCAGTGCGAGGAGGTACGAGGCGTTATTGCAGATGACAGGGTGGCGTACCACACATCCATATGTATTATCCTGCTGCTATGTTTTTCCGATCATGTGTATTACTCATCTGTCACCACCTCTATAATTTTTCTGTACCATCCGATCCATCCTTCTGCATGAACTATTTTTGTTGTCTGGTTTAGCCAATAATCCTAGGCTAGTTTTGCAACAAATTATAATCAATGAGATTCATTAAAGTGCTTAATTGTTTCAAATGTTTCAGTTGTCCATAACAAAATTCGAATAATTTTACTATTTTAAAATAAAATATTTTAAAAAAATTATAAAAATATTTGCTAATGAATGTTATTTCGTTATTTTCTAGAAAGATGAATTAAGTTATCGTAACAATATAATCAATTGTGCAGTGTCAATTATGACGAAAATTAATTTTGTAATCTAGAAAAAGCTTTCTTTTAAGTAATGAAATAACATAGTATGATTAACACAACCAAATGCAACCAAACATGATAGGATTTAAAATAAATTATGGTACGATTGAAAATTAAATACTGTTTCTATCATAAACGTGGGACATTTATGTATTTTGCATGTAATATATATCACAATGACGTATGGTAATTAAAAGAAAAGTACGAAACAGTCGGGTCTGGAATGCGATGGTCATGCCTTAATTTATAAAAATAGTACAAGAAGTTGTCATGCTAGTACGCTCCACTAAACCCTGTGCTAGACAAGGTTTTCTTTAGTTGTCTAATCCCATATTTCTATATAGCATGGACATCCATCTTCTAGTTACTTCGCGGTCCTCTCATTGGTCTCTTTCCTTGTGACGATCCCTTATTGGTCTATAGAACTACCCTGTCATCAAGCTTACCAAACAGATGCCCAGCCCATTAAAATCCTCTAATGTTTATGATGTTAAGTAGTGTCCGTTTTGTAATCATATAAGGAGTTCTTGTTTGATCTTTCATTGCAGTTTTGTGATAAGTTATCATTACAAAAAAAATGTTTCTGTAGATTATTTCCTGACACCTGCAGCTGATATCGCTTTTTCTTGGTTGTACTCCAGATTTCTGTCTCTAAAAATGTGTTACATTTTTTTCCTTTTTGTATCTATTTTCTTATAATCACTTAAATATTATAATATGAATTTGCGACGTTAGCGAGATGTTTCCTTCAGCTGCAACTTCGGCGCGGGGGTGTGCTGTATGCTTGGCTCGGATCCCGTCCTTCTCCTCCCCTGTTCAACCTTCCTTGCTTTCCCCTCCCATTGGTGCGTCATATTTTTTTATTGGAGCTTGATAGTTTATTGAAGTAGTAGCAAAGGCCTGTGCGCCTCCTCCTTCGCCTCACCGACGTCTGAAACGTGTCGCCTGCAGAGAACTTCGGAATGGACTAGCCGCCACACCTTGTCCAACAGGATGTAGCTGCCGTCATGATGGTAACTTAATTTCACTTGTTTGCTCGAGCTGCTGAGCGATAAGGCGTTAAAACGGTGAGTCGTGGAGAACGATCAGTTTGTTTATGAGCTGTTTTTAAATGTTTTGGTATTTTCTGTAGCATAGCTGTGTTTGTCTTGGGTAAGCAGTATTGCTAGTTTTTTTCTAAATTGCACTTTTGGCTGCCGGTCTAAATTTTGTTTCTGACTAACTAAAATTTTGTGATACTATTTTTCCCGTGTTTTCACGTGAAGTGTTTGCCCCCTTTTTGGCTGCCCAAGCTTTAAATTTTTTTATAGTCAGTTATTCCCACAACTCTCTCGTTGGGCATTTTTTCACACGTTTTAAAAGTGGTTAGTTTTGAAATGTTTTTATTCGGTAGGAGCTTTGCTGGGTCGTCTATGACTGCCTCTGCCGATAGTAATGTTTTAATGGTAATTTTTATAATGTGCATTTTAGGAAATGGAGGCTTTGATGGGCATGGTTCTTGCTGCCCTCCTTTTCGATAGATCATTAATTAAAATGGATCATATTCTAGCAAAATATTTAATGATTTGTTTTAATTATTATCGAAGAAACTAAGTTTGAATATAGTAATTTTATAAATCTAGTTATTTTGAAAGTTGTAATTCAGATTTGTTTCCTTTCCAAGCAATTTGTATTATTGAATAAATTTATTGTGGTGAATTATTTCAAAGTAGTGTTTTTTTGCTGTGATGTAAATTTTAAATTGATTGTGAAGGATAGTATTTCTAAGTTATTGTATGTTTATTAATTCAAGACATAAGATTTTCAACGTGATTTTTTGTGTGCAATTATTTGTGTCCCGGCACATTTTCATAGGGGCTTTACTCCGTGATCTGTGGTTCCGATTATCTGCTGTAAGAGTTGTACTTCTAATTTATAAAACTGATCATGAGCAGATTGACTGGGCGATTTGGATATGAATATGTTATCCATGACACCTGACTTGTCTTTGCAGCCATTATAACTGGAAATAAGTTTCTAAGTGTGTTTTGTTTTCTGGGCAGTTCAGTTATTTAGAAATCGCTTGAGAATTCTCCTGAATTAAATAAAAACCTAAAATACAGAAGTTTTTCTATTAGCTCTATTAAATTATGATTTATGATTTGCTTTTTCCTGGGTTACTGAAGACGAATGACCTTATGCAATGCTTGCTACCTCAGTTCCTGCCTTCGCTAAAACATTTAAATTATGTGTAGTTTGCCGTCAATTGCCAATTTCAGAAAATGGATAACTTTCATACTAACACAACCACGCTTATTTACACGCGGGAAATGTTTCGACACGGACAAAATACACCTGTATAATTGTTTTTAATAATTCGCAGTTGATCCTTTAAAGAAGCTACAATTAGAAATTTATGAAAATACTGATCCAGCACAGCATGTTATTAACTTATTACGGATGGTTACCGAAACCAGTGAGTTATGTTTCCGTAGGCCTGTATTGATGCCCACATTCACTGGACAAGGTCTGTTATTTCTGACCGTCAAGTATTTTCAGGCACATACCGTATGTGAGTTATCTAATTGAAGAAAAATAATTGTTCGTGTACTTTATCTGTGCACTGCCTGCTGTTGACCATATCAGCAGTTCGCAGTGGCTTACTGGTAACCTTTGCCTTCTGTTTGGTGAAACAACTCCAGAACGGCCAGTCTTAGAAATAATGTTTTCATTGCAGTATTCGTCCGCTGCATACTAGTAGCTACATTGGTTTAAACTTCCCTTCGTTACGTAGCAAAATTAACGAGCTAGCTTTCTCTCAAGCAGGTTTTGTAATGCAGATAAGAACCGAATCCTCGACGTTTGGCTAGGAAAATAAGTTATCAATTATGTTTTTAATAAATTGTGTAAAATTTTGTGTATACGTACTAAACTATATGCATAAATAATCACGTAAATAACATTAGTCTGGGTTTGCTGGGTTTTTTTCGGACATTACGCAATCATGTTAAGACGAGCAACACACGACTTTTAAGATTTTTCGTTATTTCGAAAGTGCTTCGTTCACAATTATAAATTACAGAGACCTATATATGTAAGTCTGAAGCTGACGGCAATTATTGAAGCAAATTTGCAAGTAAAGGAAGTACGTTCAATTTCATAGCAATGGAGTGCACTCTGTCTGCTGAGTATGTGAGCTTTCATCATCTCTGCCCTGTTATACATGTGTTGTGCACTTTACAGTACGCAACAATGAAATACGGATCCTCAAATACGCCAATTGATATTCTGCTGAAGATGAAATCAAAAGCGGCAATTTTTTTTCGCGGGAAACCTGTATTTGCTTGTTCCATAAACTAACTTATGAACCGCACGTGTTGCTCTACGTAGCTGCACACGGCTGTCTTTAATTTCTGTGGCGGCATGCATGATACGCGCAAGTAGTTCCTCACGTGTTTGTGCAGTCCTTCGGTAAACAATATGCTTCATCCATCCCCATACGCAATAATCTAGGCTTTTTCCAATTCGTCGAATTACTCTGTTAATATTGGGAATTGGACTCGCATTTATATGACATATTTTGCTCCAAATGATGTACTTACTAAACCATGTGAGTGGCGGTAACTCCTCGTGAACAAACTGTATAAGTAATAAACAAGCATTTATTCGAATTTTTCTGCCCGCCAATTTGTAAGACAGTGCCGCCACAGAGAATATGAAGAACTTTGATACTGTTCAGAATGATAAGGCATAATGAAGTAACTTAACAAGGATCTGCTTAACGGTGTAAAAACATTTAAAAAGTAGAACATGTTAGAATAAATGTTCTTAAAGTAAGGTAAGACAATAAAATAAAGCTGAAAAATAACTTTATCTTCTCGTTTATAACTTGAATGTGGAGAAAACCGACTTTATTATTTTGGGATAGCGTCAAAATATTATGGACAATACAAATAAATGTTGAGTAATTTACTTCTGAGTGATTTACTTCTTCGCCTTAGCAGAAATTCAAATTAAAATTAGTACAAAAAGGTAATATAACGAATTTTAAAGAAATTACGAGGCTTAAGCATTTTCTCCACGATTTTCCAACAAGTTTCCTGGTCGGCACAAGTAGTTTTACGATAGCTTACATTTGCCCGTGGCGTCATAGTGCGGCGAACCAAGTGACTTTCGCTAGCCATCACTCCTTCTCTTCCGCCCTCTCGCTGTACGCCGTATTGGCCCATGTGTTCGAGTCTGTCAGAGATAAAGTGATATAAATGGAATGTCACTTTGCTGGCCACAAGATGGCACCACGGACAAATGTGAGCGGTTACAGAGTTACCTTGGGGGCCAAAAACCTATTTCCCAAACACGAAGAAAGAATCGTTACCGCTTCATTTCCTCTGTAGTTTCAATGGTACGCGCAGTGCAAAGCGTCGCACAAGAAATGTTACGGACAGTGGCGTTTTGCCTGCGACTGTCCGGTGCACTGCATCGCGGCGCCGAGCGTACGCCGCTGCCACGTGCTCATTGAGCGTGATCTTGACTGCGCCCTCCGGGAATCGAATACCTCTGGGCTGCAGCGCGATAAAACAACTCCCCTCTCCCCAAACCGCTCCCCACGGCCGGTCGACACATCCACGTCACCATGCTTAATTAAAATTTCAATCATTGGCCACTGTTAATATTCATAATGTTTAACTGGCGTATCGCCTAACCCTAAATCACGGTAGCGTGTCGATGGAGGTAGGCGGTTGAGCAACGTGATCGTAGAGCAGATGTGGCGGAGGGGATGAACGCATTTCTCTGTAAGCGATACGATACCGTTTCTCGCTCGCAATGAAAACTGACAGCCATAGGATCATGTTTTTCCCTCTATAAGAGACAGTGAGACAACTACACATGTCTTTTTGGGAGGATCTGTTGTTTTGCGCACAATTACGAATTGTGTGTTACCAAAATGTGCCGCAAAACAATTACACAAATTTGAATTTTTTGCGGAAGGGGGGTGGTGTGAGGGGGTTTTTTTCAGACATTGCTATTTGTGAAGACAACATAGTAGGAAGTGTAGTATTTCTTTACACACGAGAGATGGACTGACAACAGAAAGTTCTGTATAAAGAGAACTCCACTTCTTCAAGCTGAAGGACGCTTTAAATGAACCCAGTTCATTGTTCACGGACGTTCGTTGCGATTCTTCGATTGGTCTCTCTAACTTGGACAAATACAGAGTATTTATTACAGTGGCAACACCAGGTCTGTTATAGGAACAAAAACTTAGCAAATTCAACATCTCTTACCATAATGGATGATGTTCAATATCTGGTACATACTTGGGCCACCGTTTTCGGCACACGTTTAGCCTTGAAAATCCAATAACGTTTAGATTATCTGTTATCGCAGTAACTTTCTAGTTAGCCAAGTGTCTTGAACTGTTCAGTTTAGAGAAAATTATGGGAAACCCTCAACAAACTGTCACTAACATAAAAAGATATGGACTACGCAATGATGATTAAATGCTCAAGTTAAATTTTCTAATACTAATGTACAACCACCAGTTATTTTTGAAATAATATTTCTGAAAAAAAAATCTTTAGTTAACGACAGCTAAAATACAACTTAAACAAATAAAGAACAGCACGGCGTAATCTGTATTTTATTTTAAAAATTATATCATCTGCCACATTTGAATAATTATTTCATTATGAAAAATACGTACAAAACTGCAAAAAATACCGTCGCATTTGCAGAAAGAAATGCATTATGATGTTATAAATTCAGCACTCTACATTTAGGGATGCCAGTTTTCTTTGAATTGCGTAACCAAATCGTTTCTTCTCTGTCGTACTACCGTAAACAATTTACTTAAACTAAGTTTTATTTTCAGAAAACTTTATTTTTCTGGAAACAGAAATCAACATTCATAATTAATAGTACACATTATTAATTACTAATTTAAATTAAAGGAGAATAAATGTGGAAATATATCAAATTTTGTTACTAAAAGGAAAAATAATACAGAATTTCCTCTGGACCTAGGCTGTCGCATGAAGAATTACAGGTCAGAATACAGAACCCATTCCAAAATTGAGCCATGAAAGGGACGTTGTTTTAACAAGCAATAGAAAATAAAAGCTACTAAAATTTCTTAAAATATAAATATCCTCTTCACGTTTTAAAATTAGATATAATAATTTAAATCGAAAATAACGCTATAGGTGAATTTTCGTTTTTTTTAACACGTAAAGTTTTAAAATATGTATAGTTTTGATACATGCCAAAAAAACTGAATAATTGTACAGTGCCCCACCATTTTCATGAACCGAGAAGCTCCTGCTACAGTGTAAACTACGACTTAAATTCAACAAGTCCCAGTCCACGTGGCAATAGTAAACATTCAACGTACCAGGTGCTCCAAACATGCAGATAGACATGATGGGGTGAAAGTAGTACAATTATAAGGTAACACCATATAAAACTCAAAACAAGAAGTTACTGATAACTAATGAGCCTACTTTCCTCTACATGGGTGCAAATACATTTAGGTGAAGATCTTAAAAGCTTAGATCGTAGCTAGGCATTGACGATACATCGATAGCTATATCATTAGAGATGAAACCAGAAACATGCGAAACAGTACCAAGACAATTAAAATACACGAATGACTTAACATGGGTTTTGAATTCAGAAAAACTCGTACAATTAAGATAGCTTGCAATCAACTGAACAACGGAGGTAGTAAGATTCGGAGCATCAACTTCGAATGTAATCCGTCTAATATTTTTAGTGATAGGGTTCACTAAGCTGAAATATTTAAGTGACCATAATTTTGAAAATAAGTGTCTGGGCGACTAAAAAAACATAAGTTTACATGACCTAACATAACGCTACTTGTGTGAAAAATTTGGTGGCAATCGGTTGATTGGTCTCCGAGATATGGCATAAAAAACTGTACTTTTTTAACAAGGCTATCTGATAAAAACTGCTTAAAAAGAGTTTATGTATGTGACGTTTCTAACTGATACTATCAACATAAAAATTGTGATTGAATTTGGTTGAATTATTAAATAAATATGCCAAACATATCTAAATATTTATATGGCCACCATTTCCAAAAGCAATGTCTGGCCCTATTTAAATCATATAACTAACTATACATGGCCTTTGGGAGGTGTGAAAAATTTGGTGGAAATTAGTTGAATTATTCCGGAAATATGGCAAATTTCATCTGACATTTACAAAATTCGAGAAAAGAGGATCTCTGTATGCATAAATGATGCTTCTAATTAATACTTCTTGCGTACAAAATTTTAACAGAGTTTTATTGAAACGTTTGATAGAAATCACAAATTAATCTAAATTATTTATATATGCCAACTTCCGGGAGCAGACAGGCACGTCACTGCTTGCAACTACGTTCAAGGTCAAATCTGTTTTCGGATGTGTTAAAGGGATCTGGGATGGGGAATAATACTTCTGGTTTTTTCAAACATTTTAATTAAGCAACGTACACATACTGTACATACACGAACATACACCCGTGCTATCGCATGTGCAATGGATGCATCTAATACGACAGTATGGCGTGTACTACATGAACAGCAGCTACGACCGTACAGTGTGAGAAAGGTGTAAGCATTACAGCCCGTGGATTATGCCTGCCGCCAAGATTTTTACCAGTGGTTTATATTCCAGTGTGAAATGGTTCCTGACTTTCCTGCTGCTGTTACGTTCACAGACGAAGCCACATTCACACAGGAAGGTATTTTAATAGTCGAAATAACCACATCTGGGATGACTCTAACCCACATGCAACTGCAATGAGGGTCAACCAGCACCGATATTCGATCAACATTTGGACTGGAATATTTGGCGACAATTTTATTGCTCCATAAGTGCTGCAAACACGTTTGGCAGGCTTCCAGTTTTGGTATTTTCTGCAGTTCACTTTGCCAGACTTACTGGAGGATGTTCCGCTCGCTGTCAGACAACAGATGTGGCTATAACACGACAGCGCCCCGCCTGATTTCACGACAATTGTCTGTGGTCACGTGAATGCAGCATATTCCGATCGCTGGTTAGGACGGGGCGGGCCTGTTGCATGACCACCACATTCACCGGACCTTACCCCATTATACTTTTGGCTGTGGCGATTCGTCAAGATATTTGTATATGAGACACCCATTGAATCCAAGGAGGTCTTGTCAGCGAGGGTCACGGCTGCCTGCGGTAAGGAGCGAGACACACCAGGCGTCTTTACAAGAGTATGTCAGTCGCTAACGCACCGCTACACCTACTGAAATGAGGTTGCAGGTGCGCATTTCAAACAATTGCTAGTATTTAGTTGTTTTCCAATAAGAAGTTGTAAAGGCTGCAATGACTGTTTTGTTGTGCTGCCAATTGGTGCCATCTGTGACCGTACCAACCGCTGCACATACAAAATCTTTGAGCACAATGTGACTAACCAAATCTATTTAAACTTTGAAGTCTGCGCAAATGTATTGGAAGTTACGACAAGTTAGATGTGCATTGTTTACACACTCTTTTAAAGGAGAACCAGTTTCATTGGTGTGTGCATTTCTAATTATCAGATTTCTGTTCGTTATATTATGCCGGTCATGTTTACCGTACTTAAAAGTCCCATTATTGGCTAATCGTCAACCAGTGAGTAGGCGAGTTAACTGTACCCCAAATTCAGTGACGTGCGTTGTGTTGCACAGTATACAGCCAATAATGTTCATTTTTATAATTAAAGCTAAATTTAATTTTTCTGTCCATAAAATTACAACTGATGTTTCACGAAATTTATGCAAGATAATCATAAGTAACTAGCGAGCAATAAAAGAAAATCCGTTATAGTTTTGTCTTCGATAACAGACAAATCGTTATGTAACAGTTGCCCAATCTAGACTTGGGCATAGTCCTCAAAGTTCTAAAGGCATCATTACAGTCAAACTGCTCGCGCCATAATGCATTTTCCTTACTCTCTTCTTATCACATCAAATAAAGACTAATTCTTTCCCACATTTCGACTACCTGCTAACACATGTGGTTACAGTATCTGCAGAACGGCCAGAGTTAGATATTAGCAGAGAAACGTTTTTTCTAAGTTTCTACCCCCTTGCTTCATAGTGCGCTACCAAACACAACTAAACATCGGTGTAGAGTATTTACTGATTGTAATGTGTTTGATGCCTGTTTGTTCTTAGCGATAATTATTCAGCATGCGACGCCGTATTACAGCCAACATGTCTTCATGTCCAGGTGTAGGTTGTGTTGCCTACCCATTTTACACGAAAAAAGTGGGTCCTAGACAGTTCCAACAAGAAAGGCTTCTTCTCTAAT
Source organism: Clitarchus hookeri (assembly GCA_002778355.1). NCBI lineage: Eukaryota > Metazoa > Arthropoda > Insecta > Phasmatodea > Phasmatidae > Clitarchus > Clitarchus hookeri. The sequence continues at coordinate 416,113 of NQII01001542.1, forward strand.
TACGACGTACTGCTTAATACGATAGCATCAAACATAAATTTTACCTCAAGATAAACAAGTTGTATGCAATAACAGGGTACACACTGCTAATTTTTACATGATGGGGTGAGCAAAACGTACCATACCTTGGATAAAATATCCAAGATCTTGGTTTAATTAATTCATATGCCAAGTTTTGTTCTTCTAACACGCGGGTTTTTCATAATAACCCACATAATATGCTTTTCGGACTCCGCATAGAAGGGCTTCTTTTCCACATCAGCAGTCCTCTGGCACAGTTTCGTCACATGTTTCCGAGTCACGTTATATATAACTTAACACCCATACAAAGAAAATATCACCACTCGCAGTGGTTGTACTGTGCCTGCCAGTGATACTGGTTTGTAGAGATGCCGGTGTACAGTTTGTTGGAGCTGACAGATATGATCCAGTGTACGGGCAAGCACGTATAATTGCTAGTGAAGGACACCGGTTGTACCAGATACAGGTACCACAAAAGATGCACCCATGAATGAATAATTGACTGTTGGAAATTAACATTCTCATAGTGATGAAGCTCGTTAGTGAATCTAGATGATAAATATTAGAGGAGTAAGTGTTGGTGATTGTAGAGTTGAACCTGGGATTAGCCCGTGGGGCTAAGTGCACACGAAATGGTTGCTATACACGTGGAAGTGTGGAATGTCCTACATACCATACAGCTTGCTGATCTACAAAATTATGCAAAGACCTCGCTATTGAGCACTGTATTCGCCTTCAGACTGACACATGTTGAGTTGCCAGGCCAAATTAAGTGGTGGGATTGATAAGCAATTGAACAGTGTATGCTGTTTCACAACATACACATACAACACCAAGAACCAAGAAGATTTGTAACATATATTCTCCACACCATTTCCTCATTTCGACTGGTATCTCTATTGTCGCGTAGTTTTGCTGTTCGTGTTAACGGTATTACTGACAACAGGTATTCATACAAATCTTCAGTTCGCCTATCATCCGCTTGTGTGTGTTTCATCCGAACTACCTGCACTGCCTTAAAGCTGTTGCGACGATTAGAAAGAGTGAAGAATGAAGGAGGAAGAAAGACCTTGTGTTTTGACATATTTCCCGGGGATTCACTTAAGTTTATCGGGCAGTAAGCAGATGCAGCCACTGTTTCCAGCATAATTAGTGAAACATCCAGAGTTCTGCAACAGGAAGTTGCATGGGAGTGCTGATCATTACAAGCATAATAATTATTATGAGTCAGGCACAACGTCACAGGGTGCCGAAGCCGAAGCCGGCCAGCCACCCTGCTGTGACATAACCCGACCGTCATCTTGGATCTCGGTGACGTTTACCTCATGCCCGGAGGTTTACTTCATGTCCAACACACTGGATGACCTCGAAATCAAGAAAATCGCCAAGAAAATTACCAACCCTTCCAGCACGAAGGCCAGCAGTCGACTAAACCCCACCACTATTTTTGCATTGGTTAATATGTCGCACACCTCTACCACCAACTAATAGCTCGACTCCACCCAACACCACCACTCATTTTTATTGGCTCCCCTTCATCGTCTCATTGGCTTTAAGCCAAAAAACCTCCCATACCAAACCCCCTTTCCGCCCTCCCTCTTCACCATCCCACCTCACCCCGTTCCCACCCTCCATCCCAAAAAAAATTCCACCCACCCAGAACTTTTTACTGCCTCTCTTTGACCTCCATCCCCTTCCGCGCCCCTAAAGCATTCACAGTTACATATTAGTTGACCCCATTTACTACCCCCAACGTATCAGACATTTTATTGGTTTTATATAACACTCCAGTCCCTTCCCCTCATCATTCTCTCAACATTTGCTCATAATTTCGCTCCACACACCCCTCCCTTTTCCCAAGCATTCCTCAAGGCGAAATTATACACTCTGTAAATTCACTATTCAATTTTGCCTGTTATTCAATGGGTATTTATGCTAATACCACTCAACCTTCCACTACAGTCCGACAAATTGTTCGCCATCACTTAATCCCTTACAACTACCACTCTTGTTTCATAATCGTATGCAAGAGCACACAAGAGTGGGGAAAAGTAGTTAATGTGAACAAAGCCGTCCCTCGTCACAGCTCCACGTCTGATGCGAGAGGTGAAGGGCCACTCTCTGTCTCTCTCTCTCTCTCTCTCTCTCATCCCTCGTCTTTTTAGCATTCAACCCGGTAAGTTGTAAGTTCGGCTAATCAATTACAACAAGTCGCAGTAGCATGCTCGTAATGAGCAAATATTATCTCGTGTAATTAAAGAAAATTGGCCCTAACTTGGAGTATTTATTCGGACCAGCTACTTTCAAAAGGAATATGTAACCTAATAAAATATAGAACTGGAACTTCGTAATCTTTCAGATTTGTATATCCGCTATCGATCTAATTTGCAAAGGCGATGCCATGGTACCCGTACTGCTACTGTGTCTCTTGGTTTGCATTCCCTCAATGTCCTCGAGGATATGAATGGGTTGGTCGTGCGCGGAATACAGATCGTGACTCACATACGTGTAAGAAATGTCGCAAATACATTTTTCACAAAACGAAAGAGACATGCGAATGCCTTAGGGCTGCAGGTCCTTAATTCGCTAAAATGTGATTCTTCACCATTCACAACAGTATTCCGAGATAATCTTCCATCGTCGGGCAAACGGCCATTTTAC
>NQII01001542.1:418823-455320 GCA_002778355.1 Clitarchus hookeri
TAATCGTAGCAGGTTCTTGGGACGTATAATGAAAATATGACCTGTGTGGCCAAAACTGCATACGACCTATGCCACCTAAAACGAGGGTGGGTCGTCGCATGATATTTGCACATTATTTGCCCGAATGAAGAAAAAATTCTGTTAACTCTCCATATAATCACGCCCCCAGTAAAATTGAATTTATAGATGAAACGCAGCTTTGCAAAACCGACCCATTCAATAAAATGCGTGTATCTTAACGAGAAATAAAGTCATGTATGAAAGCAGAGATATTGAAAATACTGTACAATCCAGTACAGGAAAAATACATTATGAGAAAGAAGTGTGCAAATAATTTGATTCGCTGGAAATATTAGTGAAAAAACTCCAACAGGGTGACCCCGAAAACAACTTAGACCTCTCGGCAAACACTATTTTATTTATTCATGTTGGAAAAAAACGTGTGTAATATACGAGTGTATTATACCGCTTTCTTAAAAATACCAAAACTGTGTCAAACCCACTACCCTACCCTGCGGTATGTGATATGCACATTCGGGATTCTGGGTCATCATTAAACACATTTAATTTAATTTTAAAATCATTACATTTAAAATACAGGGTGGAAAAAAACATTTTCATATGATTACCCGACGAGAAGCATAAAAACTATCTGCTTCTGATTGAAAATAAATTCCCTTACAAGTGGAAATAATTTACATTGTAAAATATTTGCTGTTCAAAAAAATTATATACTCTGAGAAGACTATGGAATTAAGTAACATCCACCACAAGTACAAAACAATAAAAAAACTGTTACCTTCGGCAGACAAAATTACTATATTTCCATAGGTATGTAAACTTTCAATGACGATGTGCACCTTATTTGCAGTAGTACTCCGCCTCCCCTACCGACTCTCCGCAGCCCTGCCACAACGCCACGTCATTTTAGCAGTATGAAAAAACAGACGTGAACATGTCTGTGTGCAATCTCTGCTCCGGCAGTGGGAGTCAACAGTTTTCACTCTTCATAAACGATACGAACGAAAACTATTTTTTTCTCGAAATGCAAGTTTCCAGTACAGAATTATGCCACACAACATGCACATAGAGTTCTTATAATTTAGCATGTTGGAATAAATATAAATTTTAAAAAGACATCAACCGTCGTATTTACAGTACTTTAACCATTAAAATAGGACACCTCGAGTTACTTCTCAGTCGCCCAACAGTCGCCCAACCCCCACCTCTCCCGAAGAGAAAAAGCCATTCTTCGCGAAAGACCATTTTCCGTATTCTGTAAACTCCGCAAATGTATCCTACAAAGCACCTAAAAAATGTAAAGCAGCACTTATATTTTAGGAGAATCAAAAAGGCAAACACGAATTAAAAGTAGTTCTCCTCATTCATTATTAAATAAAGGGGTTAGCGACTTGTTCTCTCACATCGAATCCGCGATGCTAGCATTGAGCTTTCAGAGCCACAAGCCTTCCTCTTTTCAGGGAAGAATAAATCTCTTAAGAAAAATTACAGAATATAATTAAAACTTATACTGGTAAATACAAATAAAAAGATTGCTCTATCGAGCACAAAGATTTATTTTGTATCAGTAAATCACATTACCACTTCCTAACATTTTCCATGCATGGCGAGCTACCATTTTACATTTTTTGCAGGTATTTAGAAGCTCATTTGTTGTTGGTCCATCAGATAATGCTGGAAATATATACCAAAATGAGCCAATATTATTCAATGTGTACCCCAATGTGCAAGTCATTTCATCGGTTAATGCATATATTAAGATTTTCACACAGACAATTTTTTTACATAGTGTTTAAACAGAGCTAGAATATTTCGAAAAAAAAATTCTCAGAATATTCGATTCGCACGATTCCGCAAATACGAGTGCAAGCCTACTTTCACAAAAAAAATTATGTTCGTAGTTTCGGGAAAACCAAAGATATTCTACGCCAAAAATATATTATTATGAATCTCACATAACTGTGTTAAAATATAGTATAGTTTAAACAACTTATTTAGTTAAACAAGGGGCAAAAATTATTACATTATAATTGCAACCAAAAAAACAAATAACTTAGAACGTTCCGTACTACAGGGCGATCAAATGGCCCAAATCAAAGCCCTCATAAAAAAATATTACACAATACACATTAAAAGAGGGGAGACCAAATATAGCACTAACTAAAACTCTCATACAAAAATATTACAAAACACGTACATTAAAAAAAGGATGACCATATATAGCCCGAACTGAAGCCGTCAAATATAAAATATTACAAAATGCCTTGTACAACGCGGTTCAAACATTAGGTAATGATATTAAATTACAAGAATTTAAGCAATTTTACTATTAGCAAACTCCCGGAAGGTAGAAAATGTTTAAAAACAAATCGAGATCAGCACCCGAAATAAACTTTAAAATCTTGGCCACGAGCGTCGTGTCTGACAACTCACTAATTGCTCCCATCGCACACTCAGAAACCGTTTTACAGAAAAAATGAGGCAGCGTTACAAAACATTAATACAATTCAAAAACTCATAAATCCTTTCCGCGACTGCCATGAAGAGGATTCGGTTACTCCCAACTACCATTTTGACCGGCGGACCACAACCGAACTTTGAAAAACACTACACGACAGCTCGCCTCATGCAAACTTCAACTACGCCATGTTAATACAAAAACTACGTTAAAACAACAAATAGCACACTACACGACGACTCATGCCTCGCCAGTATTTGACGACGCCCCAGCAGACACCGCAGTAAAGGAGATGTAGTACAGCAGACAAGCCGCTCTATTTCAACTCGGACCTGGCAGGCAGACTGACTGCGCATGCGCGGAGAGAGGGTGTATCTGAAGAGCTGAAGGCAGAGAAAGGAAACAGTCAAATGAAGCCGAGGACGTGCACTCTGGAGACCTGCGTCGCAGATGGCGCCACTAAATGTCTTACAAGCGCCAGTGGCGCAATATATACTCTCATCAAAGCTCATGAACAAGGCCCTCTTGCCAAAAGAGGAAAAAAAATTTTCCAGGAACGAGCTTGTAATAATATGCTTCATGATCCGGTCTACAGTACATAGTTGTAATTTTTGCATTATTCCGAGGTGTAAAAAAGCTTCCAATTTTATGTCCAATTAGTTCCGCGCCATCGGCAGGAATCGCCTATGTTTACACACAGGGGCCTGTAGATTGAAAAAAAATGTAGCTGAATGCTGTAAAATATTATTTTTTAAATACACACTTTACATAGTAATATGAAAGCATGAATCGAGGGGGCAAAACCCAGGTTAAAATGTGTACACTAATTTTTGATATTTTGGGATTCGTGGTGATTTTTCTTATGTTCCAGTTTATTTTTAATGATTTGGATTGGTTCAAAATATTTTCTTTTACAATTTACTAATATTTTTTTGCGATTTTCAAATAATTTTAGATATCCAAAATTGTTTTGCGATTTTCCAATATTTTAAGCGTTTTTTTAAATTTTCTTACTATTTTCAAATATATTTGTAATGATTTCCTAAGATTTCAGTGATTTTCAAAGGTATGTAATTATTTTCAAAGACATCTTTACTATTGTTAATGATTTTTAATGATTTCTATAGAATTTTTAACGATTTCAAAAAAGCTATTTTCAAAGATCTTTTTGCAATTTTTAAAGATTTTGATGACCTGTAATATTTTTTTGTGTGACATTCAAACATTTATTTTTGTCTTTATATTTTTATCGTTAAACTATTTCTCAAATTTTAGGGAATTTTTAATGCTTCGGGCTGTTTCTTAGATATTCAGTGATGTTTCACCAAATCTCTTCAGTTTTGAATGCCTTCTGAAAATGTTTGTAACTGTGGAGTAAGTTTTGAATTTTTGTGATTTCCGTTAATCCTGAATTAGTTTTAAAATTTTTTGCTATTTTCATGGATTTGTGTGATATTTGTGGGTTTCCTGCAACACCGCGATATATAGTAAATATATCAATTATTTTGCAAATGTATGACTTTTGTGATAATGGAGTCCCCTGCAGTGGCCTTGCGGAACGTGGCCACACCTCCTTGTAGGCCACGTGTTAGTCCTTGAAATTTCTATTGTTCCGCATAGCACAATCGAAATAATTTCCACCTCTTTTTTGTATTCGTTATTATATATAACTTTATAATGTGTTGCTCATGGCACAATTCAGTACTGTTTTAATAATAAATTATATCAGATATAGATATATAGAAAATAATTTTGTGTGCTAGAAGGCATTACTTCCTATGTAAAAGTTACCGTTGGTGTTTCTAATTTTCATAATTATATAATTTATTAACGTTTTCTTATAAAAATTAATACTAACATTGTTTCAAAATAAATAAAGAGCTTACATGTTTGGTTTTCCTTTTAAATTCTCATATTTACTCTAAGAGTAAAAATTATATGAACCAGTATAATTAACTAAATTGCGCTAATAGCAAATAATTTCGATCATTTCTATGATAGCAACCATTTCACGTTATGTCTGCATAGACTAAAGGGTACAGAGGCGTGAGAGTAAATGCTACATTCCTAATGATTAGAAACAGGAAAGGCAAATAAACAGAAATTAGATTAAAATATCTGGATATGTGACGGCGATTGCACGGTAACAGAGATGTGCAATGGAGATAATAGGGAAAAAGCATGAAACTTTGTAATAAAAATACTTGAGTAATGGAGATGTGTGGTGCGAATTAGAGAAACGATGTATGTACAGCTTTATTTGATGATATCAAAATCATAATTCTAGAATGTTGCCATACAGGTAGTATGAATAGTGTGGGTTAGGTGACTAAATGAAAAATTATCTCAGACCTACACCTATGCAGAGCTAAGTCTCCAAGGAAACCACAGAGAATTATATTTAAAAAATACACGAGAACAAACTAAGACTAACTGATCTCGTGTGTGTTTTCAATACCATTATCTGTTTGATTTCCACGGTGATATAGCTCTGCAATGACGCGTATCCAAAGTAATTTTTAATTTATTACTTACCCCCTCTCAAGTATCATTCAAAAAATACCCTGCAAGCTATATTAACTAGTATTTTTATTTGTTTTTAGCCTACCGAACATTTGTATTATGATTTGGCTGTTTACAAATTCACCTGCATAGGTCAATTAAATAACTTCACACCATAGAAAAAAGCATACAAATCATAACTACACTTTGTCGCTGTTGGAGGTCACAGCTATAGCAGAATGCTCCACGGAATAGTCTTTCAAACAAGGGTACGTACGATATCCCTTTCGCATACCCTAAATATCCCGTATTGATATTAAGATGATCATAGCAGTTTTCTAAAAAAAAACTATCCCTTCTACCCACCAGTTTCTGGGCACTTTTAAACACACCGGGAACGTTTTATGTATATGAGAATTTCACTTCATATAATAAATTATATTTAATACACCTTATCTTTTTTTGTGCAAGACTTCACTTTTCTGAATACCACACGTAGCATAAAACCTATTGACAATAATGCTTGCCTAGATTAAGCAAGAAGAACGAAACAATTTCAACCCATAAATGTTTTATTTGATGTTAGTAGTTATGAAATGTATTAGTAATAACAATGTACAAATAATATGTTTTCTGTCATAATCGAACAACATGATTATATATTCTATATAGTGCTCACATTTCACGTAAGAGTTAACTAACGATCCTTATATACTGGGCATAACTTACAGTAATTAACTCAAATGAATGGTTATTAAATACATGAAATATATAACTTCAGCTTTTATGTTATTTTCTTTGTGTGTACATATAAAATAATTGCAAAATAACATGTATCTTCAGTGCACGAATTATTCTCAATTCATGCACATTGCCTATACTTAATTGTTACTTAGGCAGTAATATTAATACTGCATGCAACTGTCTGCAAGTTAACTGTAATATTTCGTGAATAGTTCTGTTAAAAGGTAATTATACACATTCCTCCCTACTCAAGAAATTATGAAACTTCACAAAATTTGAAATTATTTCTTTGTCTTACGAGTGCTTTGAAACTAATAATACTTTTAAAGTTAGTTCGTATCTAAATAAATAGAAAGAAACAAGTTTTCCTATGTGTAGTAACAAGTGTTTAACAAGCAAATGTAACAAGTTTACACGGCTCTATACCCAACTTTATACTAAATAAACTAAAAAAAGTATATATATACATTCGACAGCCCTACTTTCAAAATGGCGATCATTAAAAAATGTAGGTTAGTATGTCATATCTCGGAAACCATTAAACCTATTTAAACGGAATTTTGTATGCTGACAGTGCAAGATGTAAGCATTGAATTTAAAGGTGAATATTGTTGTTCCGCCATTTTGGAAGATAGCGCCACATGGAGAATAAAGCTTTCATGTTACATCTCGGAAACTACTCAACCTATTTCCTCCTAATCTCGCACGTAAGTAATAACATAATAGACCCGGTAAATATAAGTAATTGACTTTTACTAGGCACTTATTTTCATAATAATGGCTATACAAATATTTAAGGTACATTTGGTATAACTACCAAACCGTTTGAGCAATTTCAACCAAATTTTGTACTCTGACAGTATCATATTACAAGCATCATATAAACCATGAAACGACTATATTTTTTGTCCTCCATTTGGTAAGATAGCGCTACATAAATTAATAAAGTTTTTTGGTAATATTTCGGGAAACAATGTGTACCCATGTAGAGGAAAGTAGGCTCATTATTTATTAGTAACTTCTTGTTTCATGTAGCGCTATCTTCAAAAATGGCGGACAAGAGGCTCCATGTAGACACATTTGATGATTGTTATATATACCCCCAGCACACAAAGTTAAATTCGAATTATTTGCATGTTTTCGAAGATATAGCATACTATGCTAAAATAAGTATATGGCCACCACTTTGAAAATAAGTGCCTGACATACTTAAAACATTTTTTTATGTTTCAACATCCCCAATACTACTTGTTTGCCAAATTTGGTAGGAATGTGTCAATTGTTTCCCGAGAAATTACACAAACGCTGGATTAATTCATGAAGCACTACCTTACGAAATGGCGGGAAATTGCTGTTTATTGTATATTTCATGTTTGTAAGGTTATTTTAACTTATACAATTTGGTTTAAATTGGTCAAATGGTATGATAGTTATACCAGCAAAACCTAAAACATTTGTATCACCACCATTTTGAAAATAGGTGCTTAATAAATTTTATTTACTTATAAATTACCTGGTCTATCAAAGTAATATATATTTGCCAAATAAAAAAAACCCGTTGGTTGAGTTGTTTTCGAGTTAAATCATAAAATCTTAATTTTTTCATTTGGAACTATCTTTGAAAATGGAGGACAAAGGTTGTTTTCATTCGACTTATACGATGCTTGTTGTAGATACTGTTAGCATACGAAATTTGGTTTAAATTGGTTAAACAGTATGGTTGTACTACCAATAAAACCTAAAATATTTGTATGGCCGCCATTTTTAAAATAAGTGTTTAATAAAGTTCAATTATTTCCATTTACCTGTGCAATCATGGCCTTACTTATATGCCAAATTTTGCGAAAATAGGTTTAGTAGTTTTTGAGATGTAACGTAGAAGCGTTACTTTTTCATGTAGCGCTATCTTCCAGAATGGCACACAAACAACAATATTCACTTCTGAATTTAATCCTTACAACTTGCGCTGTCAGCATAAAAACTTTGGTTAAAATCGGTTGAAAATTTTCTGAGATACGACATATAGCCCTAAATTTTAAAATGGTCACCATTTTGAAAGTAAGTGCTCGACGTGGTTGAAAACTATGAAAGTCCAGTTTCCTTACATATTACTATAAGTGTGCTAAGTTTGATGACATTCGGTTCTCGCATTCAAAAATTGAAGGGGATTTACACACGCACAAACACAGACAGTCACATACAGACACTCAGGCGCACATACACACAAATTGACACACAGACAGGAAAGTGACCTCATTGGCCATTCTTTCCTTCAGAAAATAGACTAAAAATTAAGATTTTAGGCTATATCTCGAAAACCACTTAATCAATTTTCACCAAATTTGGCACTAAGTAAAACTATGATAGTCTAGGTAAATGTAAGTAATATATCATTATTAGGAACTTATTTTCAAAATGGTATCCATACAAATATTGTAGGTTTGTTTGGTATGACTACCACACTGTTTGTCTAATTTTAACCAAATTTTGTACGCTGACAGTATATGTAAAAGGTATGATATAAAGCAAAAACAACCAATTTGTCGTCCATTTTGTACGATAGCACTACATGAATTAATAAGGTTTTTGTGTAATATCTTGGGAAACAATTGACCGATTCCTACAAAATATGGCAAACAAGGAGTACTGTGGTAGGTAACATCAACTGACATGTTTTAGGTATTACATACACTTATTTTCTAAATGGCAGCCATGTAGTAGTTTTAGTTTCATACTTTAAATCGTTAAAACTGTGTAGTTAATTGTAATGAAAATTTATATGCTGGCTGTTTATGTTACAAACGTCAAATGTGTCTACACAAAATCTCTTTACCGCCATTTTGTAAAATAGTATTACATGACAAATTATAACTACCCGATATCTCCGAAAAAAACAGATTTCTAGTTAATTTGGCAAACAAGTAACTATGACAGGCCATGTAATCATATAAACTTTGAGAGGGTCAGAAACTTATATTTTCAAAATGGCGGCCATTTAAATATTTCAGCTCAATTTTTTTTATCAACGTAATTACTGAACAAATTTCAACTTAACTTTGTATAATGACTGTATAAATGATATCCATCAAAATGGTATATGCAAAGCCTCATTTCTCCACCATTTTGTAAGATAGCCCCACATGAAATAAACAGTTTTATGCCGTATATCGGGAAACAATCAACCTATTTCATTCGTATTTTGCAATGATGTTGTACTCTGGTAGGCCATATTAATTTATATTTTTTAACTGTGCGTCTCTTATTTTCTGAATGGTGCCGATACAAAAATTTTAGCTCAGTGTGCTATATCTACGAAACTATGTAAGAGATTTTTATTTAACTTTGTATATTGTATCTATTACAATCATGAAACGTGCTAATACATAAACTTTTTGTCCTCCATTTAATAAGATCGTCTCATGGACAATGAAGGTTTTATGCCATTTCTCGAGGATCAATTAACAGATTCATACAATAATTTCATATAAGTACTGCTACAGTATGGTATGTAAATTTACATGTTTCAAGAGCGGAAAGCATGATTTAGTAGGGTTGATATAAATAATTGAGATTAATTTGTTATATCTATAAAATATTTTAACAAAATTCAACATAATTTTGTATGCAAATATTATTAATTATAAGCATAATTTATCATACAGGGATCCTCTTTTGCCAAAAAAAATGTAACGCCTACAGAAGTCCATGTAATGTATAATTAAATGGTTTCAGTCACTGATTTTCAAAATGTTTACCATATAAATATTTTGATATGTTTGGCATATCTACTTAACAATTTAACCAAATTTAACCAAACTTTTTATGCTGACTGTATTTATTAGACGCATAATATAAAATACATTTTTAGGCAATTTTTTTATAAAAGCTCCGATTAAGAAAATAAGGTTTTTATGATTTATGTAGGGTACCAATAAACAGATTTCCACATAATTCTTTACACTAGTAGCGTTCTGGCAGGCCATGTAAACTGACGTGTTTTAGTGGCTCGGACACTTACCTTTGTCATGCTGTTGATTGCAACCTATCTTAATTTTACGAGTTTTTCGGAATTCGAATCCCGGGTAAGTCAATTGTGTATTTTAATTGTCGTGTGACTGTTTCACATGTTTCTGATTTCATCTGTAATGATATTTCTGTCAATGATACGTCAACGTATACCAACCATTTATACTATTAAGAACTTCACTAAAATTTATTTGCACCCAAGTAGAGCAAAGTAGGCTCAAGTAATCAGTAACTTCTTGTTATTTAAAATTTCCTTAAAGTTACATTGAATATTGTTATTTTCTGAGCAAATTGTGGCAGGTGCAAAATGTGCTGTACTTAACTGCTTTAGCGACACGTGAAAAACCATATGAAATAATATAATTATTTTTTCAAGAAACAGTAATATGAAGTGGCCACTTTACTACTTTGAAATTTATACCTGTCACTTGTCTTGAATAGGTACGGGTTGGGTATAAAATGTCACTTTTTTTTCAGAGGGCGCATGCGTGTCGGCACAAGTAATTGAACAAGTCATGCAAAAAATATTTTACATGGAATAAAAGTGTCACTTAATCGTTATGCTTGGAAAATATTTCGCCGGCATATGCCAACAATAATTTGTACAAGTGTCCGCAAACAGAGACATGTTGTTCCAGCTAAGAATATATTGAGAAAATACAAGTTACCGGACATAACGAAATGGAGTGGAGAGAGTTTGGGTGGCTGTTTACATCGGGGTCTTGAAAGCCGATGAAAGTGAAGCGGTGTGACCAGGGAGCAGCGTCGGAATGCAGGAGAGAGGACAAGAGAACCTCGAGAAAACCCATCAACCAGTGGCATTGTCCGGCACGATTCCCGCATTCGAAAATCAGGGAGCGACCTGACCGGGAATCGAACCCAGTTTGTCTTGGTGGAATGCGATCGCTCCAGCCGCTGCCCCACCGCGGCCCCGACATCACTAAGGATTAACCATACAAGACGCAGTTAGTTAATTAATGGAATATATTCAGTAGTTACTTCAGCAGACAAACTTCAGTTTTAATTAGCGTAATTATACCTCAAATATGCCTTGGTTCACTAGTCACGGCTGTAAATAACTCTTGCTTGTCATATGTGTTGAAACCTGGTTAGTAGTTTACTGATGTATATTATTTAAGCCTAATGTTTCAGAAGTTATTTTCCATCATGGCTGAGAAAAAACGTTTTTAATAATTTAATGCAAATAACAAGTAGTGCCAGCATTCCAAGTTGTGTTCAAATTTGTTTAACGGTTTCAGAGACAATGCATGTAAAACAAAGCGCAATGTGGCTACATTTTGAAGATGAGCTCCTTATCTATACAAAATTTTTCATTTCGGGTGGACTGTAATAATATTAGTTGTATGAAAAGTATCTTACAATTCGTTTTAGTAGCTTATAAGAGAGGATGTAAAAGCTTTAGGTTTTTAGATCGTGCTATATTCCAAAAAGTCCACCCGAAAAAAGGCAATTAATTAGTGATTTTATTCCGTGCAATAGCTATTGCTATAGTGCACTGTATAGTTTAAATATTTTTTATAGTTTATTGGATATGGCACGTACCAAAGAAAAATGTATACTGCGGCAGACTGACACCATTTTAAAAATACGTTCCTGTGTACTAATATCGTATTATTTTGGATGGCCTACGATCACATTACTTGTTCGCCATATCCGTGGAGATTAGTTTAGTAGTTCTGAGACACACAATAAAAAATTTTATTTTTATTCAGTTTGAACATATTTGAAAATATCCTAACCAAACAGACTGTTATTTAGCGTATTTTATGCCTACCATAGCCACTGCCAGGTTACAAAATTTTTTTGAAATAGGTCTAATGGTTCGATATTTTGTAGCATGGTACACAATTTTAGCTAATTGTGTACCATGCTAGGTAACCTTCCATAAAAACTATTTATATGCCGAAGTTGGCAGGAATCGGTTGAGTTTTAAGGAGATATTATATAAATTGTTATGGTTTCAGGTAACACTATCTTACAAAATACCCTACATGAAGATATGTTGTAGCATCACTTATGCTAGCTTACGGTATTATCAGCACAAAAATATTAGTTTAAATAGGTTTAATGGTTTAGCAAATGTGGCACACTTGTCCTTAAAATGTATGAAGAAGCCATTTTGAAGACACGTGTCTGATACAATAATGTAAATCACGTAATTTTAAGCGTCCTACACCATATGGCAAAATTTACCAAAATTTTAGAGTAATTAATTTTATAAATATTATATGAAAGAAATATTTTTTCAAGTTGCGACGTTCCAAAATAGGAGACCAATGGGAATTAAAGTTAACAAATTGAATCTTGACATTGTGAATAGTGAAGACACTATATATGGCTCAAATAGGTTGTGCAGTTCGTGAGAAATATCATAGCATCAAAAAACTGTTAATAGCTGTCATTTTAAAAACAAATTTTCCGGTGCTGAGTTAAGTACGAAAGTAAGCTATTCCTACTGAGATATATACGTGTACCTAGTGGGGTATAATTCATTGAACAGTTCAAATGGATTTAGGTGAGCGTGAGAGCGCAGACACATACACACAACACGCACAAACACACGCACATATATATATATATATATATATATTCGATAATTTCATGAGTGGAAGATAAATTGTTTGATGCTGAAATCACGTTCTGGTTCTACATTTCTCAAGACCATTAGTTCTGAAATTGTATTTCCTTGGGGAGGTAGGCTAAATAGGAGGGAAACAAATGCAGTTTCTGCAGCTCATGCAGATTTGCAACAAATTTTAAGGAACAGGAATTTTAGTACGATCTGCTGAAATTTGATTAGTTTGCGCAATGTATTAGCAGGATGCATAAAGCATTTTATTGGTAATTATAGATGATTATCTTTATATTTCTAATATGATAAACAATGATAATTTTTCACGTTTATAATCTAGCGAAATTGTACCTATATTGATTTGCTAGATTAATAGATGTTTAGTGTTATTTTGCAATGTTTTAAGTTTATTTAGAATGCTCTTATTTTGTTAATAACATTGAGCCAAATGTTTTGTGAACTATCGCTATTTTTCGGATTTTTTTTTTCAGTTTTCTGAGATTCTGTGAAAATTTTTAAAATTCAAGCTATTTTTCCGAAGTTTTAAAAATATGTCTTAGATTTTGATTTACTTTCATTTTCTGATATTTTCTAGGATTTTCTGCTATTAATCGTGCTTTTTCAGCAATTTGTTCAGAATTTTTTTTAGATTAACGCGGATTTTTGTAGTTCCGGGAGTTTTTAAGCAATTTTATAATATTTTCTGCAATGTTTAGTGATTTTCGAGTGTTTCTTTCTATTGTGTACGCCGATTTGTTTAGGTTGCTGCCTCCTCGGTATGAATCCATCACGATATTCCGAGTTCCGAATATAAAACAGCTCTAGTCCGACATGAAACCCGACCCTGCAGAAATATATAAACACATCGGCGATCTTTCAACCCAGCCAAGCCAGTGTATCATAACCATGCCCATGATAAATTTCCTAAGGGCTTGAAGTGGAAGATAGCTCGTCCGTTATCGGTATTAATTTTTGTGGCAATTTTCTTGCACACATGGTCTATTACCTCCATCATGCCCAGGGTGAGTTCCGATACTCGCTACATACTTGCATCCTATCGGCACTGCATAATGACACGAAGTTGAGATATTATCTATTATGCAAGCATATAAGCAATATACTCGCGAGAAAAAATCCTTAAACGTACACACATTTGCGCACATAAGGTATATTATCCAGAAACAAAATAAACCATCGGGCTGCAGGAGAGATGACTCGGGTAAGAGGGCAATACGCTAAAGTATTAAGATTGGGGTACGTCAGCTGTGGTCCCCAGCGAAAACAGCTCCTGGGCCCGTTTTGCTACGACGACATCTTCCACGACGTATATAAAGAGGGAAGGGGGGGGGCCGCAGTATCTCAGTAGTTATAGCACTCTCCTCCCATCACGAGCACGTGCTCAGCGTTCGTCCCTCAGCACACATATTAGCGCAGGGAGTCACCTCGATGCCAGTCAGTTGTACAAAATGCAGCTTGGTCACAACACGGCGAGCCAGGTTCGATACCCGACAGGGCATGATCTTTCGGGGCGCTCCCTACCACTGTTGAGCGCTGTAAATCCCTCTCTCGAACATTCAATTTTTGGCTACAAAACACACCATATATTCTCGATAGAAATGATAATCGTTCCTTCACACTTGTAGTATCTGTGATAAAAGGTATCTGGCATACGTGTAGATCAGGGATGCTGCGCTCGCCTGCCATCACGAGCACGCACGCAATGTTCTCCCCTTTGCCTGCACCGGCAGCACACTGGGAGCCGGCTCATGGCCATCGCACCTACCATCGCCCCCGACACGTCGAGCCTGGAGGGTGAGCCAGCGAATTTTAGCACGTGGGAATTTTGCCGGGCGATGTCGCTGGTCAGCGGGTTTTCACAAAGATCTCCTGTTTCCCTCGCTCTTGCATTCTGGCGCTGATTCATATCCACCTCGTTTCACCCTCATCGGCTCTCAACACCCCCGCTGTTAAAAATCCCTTAAAAACGTTCCTTAAAAAACTTTCCCTAAAAGCATTCCTCAAAAATATTCCTCACTCCATGTGAAAAAAAATGTATTTCTGTGTCCATCCCGTAGCGTTTAGTGTTACCAGTCATTACAAGAGACGTGAATACATATTCCCAAGGGGAAAATTTTCAACCCTGTTAAATAAAAGATGTGAAAAGAAAATTATATTTTATAAGCTGATAAAAACGTACTCATTGCCACACTTCTCATGTTGGTCGACACCAAACACAAGCTATGTAATCTCAAATCGAAACATAAAAGAAACCTCAAAACGAAACCTAAAATAAGAAACCTCAAAACAAAACTTTAAAATAAACCTTAAAAAAGAAACCTTGAAAAAGAAACCTAAGAATGAAATCTCAAAAATAAACCTCAAAATACAAACCTCAAAAAAGAAACCGCTGAAGGAAACATCAAATATAAACCTAAGAAAGAAACCCCAAACTGGAAACCCAAGAAAAGAAACATCAAAAATCCTTCAAAAAATTTTTGAATATCATACCTTAAAATATATACCTAAAAATGCATCTTTGAAAATGCATACATAAAGAAATCATACCTGAAAAATGACATCTCAAAAATAACACCTCGAAACAATACCTCAAAACATATCTCAAAAACCTACGCAAAAAACCGTTCCTCAAAATCCATACCTCCAAAACCATACCTCAAAAATCTACCTCTAAAAATGAACGCAATTTGCCGTTGGCCACCGAGTCTTCCTGCTGTACTTTATTCTTTTTCAGCCTTAGCAATTAATTATAGCTCAATCCACGCCTCGTCTCACCTTTCACACTTCTGATGTCCATTCCTGTTAGGTACACCCCTAGTCTCCGCCGTAACATAACTCCAATTTCCGGTTGTGAAATATATTAGTGTTTTGCTGGAAAATAATGTTTCGCTTATTCTACATGAGGGAAGTGATTGGTAGGCTCTTCAAGCTCTGGTAGGCTCTTCAAGCTCTAACTTAGGGAAAAAAAACCTCCAATGACTCTCTACTAGCTGTTCAGTTATAAAGTGTTCTCGCATCTCATGGCAACAGCGCAGTGAGCGAGATTAGCAGGGAACACATCAAGTTTGAACATATGTGTCTAGACATCGACTCATGAACTCTGAGATATATCAACCCATGCAATTATCAGCGAAATTCAGTCTGGCCGGCAAGTTCTGTATGGTTGCTATGTCAGGTGTAATCGAAATGAACAAAAGTGATGGTGCGACTGGCATGAGTTGTATGTTCGTCGATATCGCCATGAGCGATATGGTCGACACGTCTGACGCTGTGCGAACAGTACATTGTGCTCCGCGACAGTTAACACATCACTTCATTTTACAGAATTTTCTATATTTATTCTCCATTGGCTGCAAACGGGTCCGTGATAACGGCAAATACAGAAGGCGAAGTTTTTCATCTTCTCTCCTCATGCATTACTAGAAATAATCTTAATCTGGTTACTATAAAAAGTTCAGATGCAATAAATACAAGCCCTCTTTCCCAAGTACATGTAATTTGGAAGTCTCCTCTGTAAACCACTATATATAGCATTACTGAGAAATTTTTGAAATGTGGCTACAAATATTTGCCGATTTGAAATATGAAAAAAAGAAATGCATCCTACACCCAACTGTAGTTCTTGCTCGTCTGTTAATCACGTCCTACGAGGCCAGGCACCCTTATAATATGACTACCTCAAACAGCTACCTGGCAGGCACAGGGCCGAGCACTCAATGTGCCAGAATACATTGAGCCGCGGTGGAGCAGTGGTTAGCGTGTTCGCCTCTCAGCAAGACGAACCGATTTCGATTCTGGGAGAAGTCACCCCGAATTTCGCATGTGGGAACTGTGGTGGATGTTGACGGTTGTCGGTTGTTTCTGTCGAGGTACTCCTGCATCCCTCTTTGAATTTCATCGCAGCACCATAAACAATTCACTTCACCCTAACCGACACGAACGATTTCAGTTGTTAAGCGCCACCAAAATTTCTTTTGTTCCGGAAATCCAATCACGCATCCACCCCGAAATAGCATTTGGATGCTCACCGCGATAGTTTCGTACCTTCAGAAAATTGATCGATAAATCACACCAAAGTGCTAAAAAACATTTCCCCTGTTTTTGTAAACATTCCGCACTTTCGCGTCCCTCAGTCCAGTGAAATTGTCGGAGTTAGTATAGAAACGAGTAAAAAAATTAGGGAATAAGGGTAAGGCCCTCGAATTAGTAAAGAAGTCGCAACGAAGCGGTGGCTAAAACACTCGCTTCTCATTTATGCGATCCGAGTTAGATCTCCAGTGGAGATTCGCTTACATAGTTGAAGTGGATCATACTTTCTTTTTATGAATGGTACAATATAAATTATACAGATAATTTAATTATGTAATAAATAATTTAACCAATTTTAAATAAACATTTTATTCTGACATGATCTATTAGACGCACCTTATGAGGCCTTTTTGTAAGAAAGTTCCAGGTTGAAAAATTGCAACATTTAACCTATGCCATACCGTGGGAACCAAATATTAAGTTCCTACAAACTTTTCCTCATAAGTTGTACTACATAGTTGGCCATGTAAAATTACATAATTTAAGTTGAGCAAGACATATTTTTTTTTCAAATTGTTACAGTATAAATTGTTTAATTAACTCAATCGTATATGATAAATAATTTTACAAATTAAAAAAAAACGTTTTATTCTGACGTGATCTATTAAAAGCATTAGACATTTATACTGGCTGGTTTATAAGGTTTTTGTACAATAGCGCAAAATATCTCGAAAACCTGTCAAACAACTTCCGCCCAATTCTGCACTCAAGTAGTGATACTGTAGGCAAGGTAAACAACGTAGACGTTCTGTGTTCGAGTCCCAGGTAAGACACGTGTGTATTTGTAACTGTCTCTCCGGTACACTATTTGTTTCTGGTTGTATCATTAAAGATATTGCTATCAACTAGGCGTCAAGTCCCACCTACTATCTAAGTAAAAATTTAATCATAATAATTTGCACACATGTAGAGGAAAGTAGGCTAATTAGTTATATCCACAACTTCTGGTTTTTGTTTAATGTCGTTCAAGGTCAAGGGTATGATGTCTAGGTCATGGACGCGAGGTCAATGTCAACCGGATCCACGACGGTGGATGGGTGACGTCACAACTGTGTGGCTGTACGGCTTCGGTGTCGGTGCCCCATGCTCTTGTACTATTGCAACTTCCTAGTATTGGAACTCTTTTTAAATGAAGCCACTTTCTCGAGTGATAAGCTGCCGGATACCCACGTACCAAATGCAATGTAAGTGATCCAATGCAATAATTTTTGGTGGTATTGGTCGGAGTTTTCTGTAAACGTGCTAATAGTCCACATTTACTCCCTGCTCGTCTCAGTGGTCATGCCTTTGGCTGCACTTCAGACGATGTAGTTTCAGCAATATGGCGGCACGCCTCATTTTCACATTGCAATTGGTCAACTCCTCGACGCACGTTACCTCAACTAGTGGGTGGGTAGAGGCGGGCCCATTGTGTGCCCACCACAATCACCTCATCTCTCTTCACTTAACTTTTGCCTTTAGATTCTCATTATGCACGCGACATTTGTTGATACCAGGGTGCCGCGGACTACTCAAAAAAACAGCGCGCAATCTAAACCATCAGTTCCACGACGGCTATCTTCTGACATATGCATAGCAACATGCAAAGGTGATACACGTCCTGTTTGGCCAACGATGGGCGAGATTTTGAGCAGAGATTGTGAGCATGCTGCATTCTGACCATGTGTGTACTATGACAGCTATAAATAGTCGTGTTGCTTGTTCTGTGTGTCGGATAACTATCCCGGGTGCCTGCCTGCACCTGCACATTGTCATTACCAGTAATGGCTAGATGGGGTAGTGTTAGAATAATAATTCCTCATTGCAAAATGTTCCCTGATGATAATTATCACTTGTTTGCATACTCTTGGTATGTTTTCCACACAGTTTGGCAAATAAATTCATAGCAAATAGAAACAAATGTAGCGAAAATTAAATATTTATAACACGTTTCATGGAAAATTAATAAGATATCATATAGAAAATTGCAATTTTTTTTTCGTTTGAGATCTGCATTTCTTTATTTAAACACTGGGTTGATTTGGCATGTTTTGTGAACTTGTTTGATAATGTTTTGTGCCTTAAATTCTAATTAATTAGTCCCTTTACGTAACTTTAATAATATATTTTTTTAAAGCACTATTAGAATTGCATGCACGTGACGGCAAATGGTGCCAAAATTTTAACTATGCCCTATTCAATTTGTCATTGAAATAATGAAAATCTGTTATATTGTTGCAATAGAAAGTTATAATTATTATTAACATATAAATGAAAAATAAACCTAGTGAAAGTAATTATATTAAAAGTCAACGAATATTTTGGTTTCAAAATGGGAACAGAAGTCATGAAAGCGAAAATTAGTGAAGAACCTGAATATGGAAACCTCAATTACGTAACACAGTGTACCTGGCAATTTATACATTTTTAATAGTGCACCTAATTCTAAATATGCCTAGCAAGTTTTGGCCTTAGTCATATTGAACTCCCTAGCAGTTCCCCCAGGCCGATAATGGACTCAACTGATCAAGCAGTAGGCCTTCTACTGACGGGGAAACAATAATTCCAGATCGCTTTGGGGGTTTGTAATCAGGCGTCAGCGGAAAGGGCCGAGCTCTCCCGAGTCGACTGAAATCAGATATGCAAGTCTCACTGCCTATTGAATATTAATTGTGTCAGAAGGTACATTTGTACGCCTCTCTTGTAGATTAACGTCACTGGCATTTGTTACATTTGAGTCATTTTCTGTATAGCGAACTTCTCTTTATTCTCGCAATACAGTACTTATTTAATTGCTAAATGGCCACGCCTGTGAAATGAGAGGCAGGAGTCTAGAATGGATGGAACAAATGAGTACAATGTCGGAATGCAAGTGGTTATAGTATAACCGGTATACTGTTTCTAATTTGAGTAATTACAGCTGAACAATGCGACGAGAAATCCAAAGAAGCCTTTACCACCTATCAACAGTAACATCAATGATTGGACAGAGAGGAATGCGAGTGAGGATGTGGTATACGTGGTCTGACATTCCTCCACCAGCACTACTAGAGTGGAAGGGCACGGGGCTATGGAAGTAGTGTGAGGGTGGGCGTAACCTCGCCTCAGGTGGTCCATTGCCGCCATGCTGGTACGCGCGAGCGTGATGAATGACTGACTGTGGATCTTCGTCGCCGATGGCCATCGCTCATAGGCCGCTGACCGCGAGGGATAAAAGGCCGCGGCGGCGTGATGGATCACAGCCCTCACATTAGCAAACTGCGCACCTGCACTTCCGCCGCTGTGGCACTGCCCCGCGATACATCTCCATTCCCGGCGAGTGGCGCATCTCCCAGCAGTTGTCGCACTCTCGACCCAGTCTTAAAGACTGCGTGTGTTAGCTCCAGCCCAGCCTTGCCTGCAAGGCTCATCTCACTCTCTTTTATCTTTACTCGTCATCTCTCTTCTCAAATAGTTTTGTAGTTGCGTGTAAATAGTCATTATATTTATTGTCTTAAAATTTGCAAAATGCTATCTACTTCAGTTCGACTGGTTTAACTTGTATCGGACTGTAAAGCGATTTATCCAGGAGGCAGGAAACAAATTGGTACTTCTGCAGTAAATATTTTTTAATAGGTGAGTGGTAGGAAGTTTCCTTGGCAATGCAAAGATGTGTTAATGAATTATGCCATTACCACATGAGCCAAGTCTTAAAGGGATTTTCTAACTGTAATTAAAATCTCAAAATTTTGGACATCGCTTGTTGCAGACAGTATAACTATGACTCTCCAGCTGTTCAGTTGCAGCGAAATGCACGCTCACCAACACCGCATGTGCAGAATTACAAAGGTATGAATATTGTAAAATATATTTGCAGTAAAACGCAATCATTGAATTAATGCAGTACCATTCTCCTGTGAGCGGTTATAACCGATGACATATGAAGAATAAAATAACTGATGATATTATGAACTACCTCTACATATTTAGATTGTCATAATGTTAGATGCAAATATAATAGTATGTATTCACATTAAAATTAACATTTTCTAGAAGAGTTAACCACTTTCAATTTTTGTAAACTTCCTAACGCTTATCGTGTACGAAATAAACAAACCTGCTTGTCTTTGCTGCCTTCAAGCCTGGTCAACAACACGGTTACCCCACTTAAGACAAAGTCAACGAGTTATCGATCTTTGAAATCGGCCAGATGGTTGGCGAGAAATTTCTTTTGGAGGATATCGTTCCAGCTAGCCCAAAGAATGAGTAAGGTGAAACGGCGTGGGCATGGAGTTGCAGCGGAATGAGGAAAGTAAACTACATGACGTGACTTTATTTGCCATGCAGCGCACATGAGAATCCCTGCCCGAAATATTTGCAAATAGAATCGACTCAGCGACCTTCAGTAACCGTTGACATAATCGTGTTCTGTTTTCTTTTATTATATAATGTACATATATGATGGTTCAGGAGAAAACTATTTGTAATGTTCTCAGAAGTTGTAGTATTAATGGTAATTAGCGAAAAAGGTATACGAAGAAACAGATACCAGTATTCTGCAATGTGCATTTGTGGCCAGATAGCAAATCGTTTGAAGTTTCTCACTCATGTGGCACTGGGTGAGGTGTCTTGGGATCTGACGTTGAATGGGAGCAATGTAGAAGGTTGCGTAAAAATGAGCACATTGGAGTAAAGCTTTTGAAAGTTGTCACACACTATTCCCAGCGTCGCATCACTTGTATTATAAATATTTTTAATGAATGTCCATAGTAGATGCTGTAACTGAAATCAGGGAATGTTGGAGTGATCTCCGCCAATAGACGAGTCATGATCAGACACACATTCAGAAGTTCACTGATATTGAGGGGAAGATTTTTTTATCTCAGCTGTAACATGTATCACATTTCCTTCCTTATCACTTCTACGGTAAAAATGTGAGCAAATGCGTCCGTATATGGAAGGAAATATATTTAAGTTGGTGAGTTAGTTTTGTGGGATTTTAGGCCTCGCGTACGGTGCCACTGAAATTTTATTTAATTATAATAATGCGACGGGTGGTATTAGCAATAATAATAAAAAATGAGTGAATGATAATTACTTCTGATTTAGCTGGCACTGAAATCTATAATGTGTGAGACGGAGAACACATGTAGTAACTTACCCTTGTGATATAGAATTTCAGTGCACTGGAAGATAGTACCACTTCCATTAAGACACATGAACGAAACACTTGCAAATAAAAAACCAATGCTACCAGCAAAATTACACAAACAACAACCCAATGGTGAAGCACGGAATTTTAATTTGAGATGACATTCTTAGGCAGCTATTTCAAAATCTATAATCAGGATTCAGTAGTCAAGAAAGTTCAATTAAGGCAGCGTATTAATTTCAAGTTGCGTATAATAGTAATATTAATAATAAATAAAATTGATTTGGCAGCTGGCAGTTAAGTGTTTTTAAACAGCGGAAAAATTTAAATTGGTCCGTCTCATAGTTAAGTTCACTCTTACGATACCACACAAACTCACTTTAAATTTGCGCTGGCTTAGCTCAGTTAATAAGGTCAAGTCACAAATAAATCGTTCTCTGAGGGATGTGCAGGTTAATTTCACGAAGTATTAGACAGTAAACATCATTCCAGGGTTATCTGATACTGCTTCACCTCAGGTATTTTTGCATATTAAAAACAGCATGTTACCTATACTAATTTACAAGTATGAAAATACCGAAAAAAAAACCATTGGCCCTCTTCTTTAGCACTCCTGCGCACGCGGTCGGCAGTAATTGAACGAATTATCATTCTTCACAATGTCTATACAGTCAATTTACTTAATTTTATCATATTTTCAGTCATCTGTGTCAGTAGCCCTTGCTGACCAGCTTAACATGGCTTAACATACAACATGTCGCCCAAGTTCGTTCTAAAACATAAATTTTTACAGCGAAAGTTTCAAACTTAATATTACATAGGAAGTATAGGGCTTAACTCAAGGGCACAGTCGAAAAGCCATCCTTGCTTTTGACGTCATGCTAAGCTACCAACTTAAGAAAAACAAACATAACTGGCGTTAACAAAAACTGTCAAGACATAAAAATATACGGTCCTATTAACAATTACATTTAGAATTAAACAATTAACATATAGAAAAATATATTTGAATTTGAAGACAAAAATAATTATGCTGCCAAAAATATACATGTTACCAACAACATACATGTAGTGATACATAAACATAGGCGACTGTCAACATAACTCTACCCCAGATTAATAAACAACACATCACAGTTATTTAATAATATAAGAATTTTTTTTGTGAATACATTATCTGCAAATGTTATCTATGTATTTATATATTTCAAACATTTCCTTTAACAGTCCTTGTGTACGAATGCAAAATTGCCACATAGTAGTGTGTGAATGATTACCAAACATCACACTTGATTGCCATATATGTAATACACGCTTATTTTCTATTATCTGACATGATGAATAGACAAATTTTTACGAATATGATATATAATCTTCTCCTAAAGAGCATTTTTTGGAACTTAGATAAAAAACAAGGAGCGATAAAATTATGTAACATGGCTAGCAATCTATAATTCACATAATACTGGGATTTAAAACAAAAAAAAAATTATAATAGAGCATGATGTTCCGATAACCAACCGTCATTTTTAATTCATTAAGTGTACTGAAATTATGTTCTCTGACTGTGATTTTAAAATACTCACACTCGTGTCGAGCTGAGTATCTTGGCCCTTAAATGGTTGTATACGGTACGCGCGACTAGGGTATGTGTTTGAAAAATTCTGAACAACGATATTTAAAATGTTTTAATAATTTTTAACAACTTGTACTTTATAAGATTTAATGTACTAATATTTTAGTAAAATATATGTACAGGTTGTCTGAAAAGTCTTTCCTTGCTTACAAATTTTATTTCTTGGGTCCAATACTTTAATTGGTAACTGAAAATATAGAGTTTTGAGTTATGAGCGATTAAAGTTTCGTGCCCAGAGTGTGTAAAACTTACACAATAGTAATGTCTAAACATTTTACGCAGTAAAGTGTAACGAACCATACTGGAGGATCGAGAATAGTTTTCAAGTAAAATTAGAGTTTAATTATTTTTTATTTAATAAAAAAGTAGAAACACATTTTTACCACTAAATAAAACTGATATATTGATAACTATCTACCATGTCATATTACATAAAAACAATGTTCAACATTAACATTTGACAAAAAAAAATCCAGAAATCCTACTAAGAAAATACAACAAAAGCAGGAAAATCTTACACAACAAGCAAAATGTTTGTTGAAAGAACAACAAAGTTAGCACATGATGCTCCCTTAGTTTTAGAATGTTTAAAACTATTATTCCCTTAGTAATTTGTATCGGCCATCTTAAACGCTGATATTTTTCATTGAATGTCAGCTGCACTCGGAGAAGTTGACAGATTGGCCTAAAAATTGTAATAATCATGGTTTAGTGTTGGATGTTTGCAGGAAAAGAACGACAGCAAGTCGTCACACTTTTTCTGAGAAATACATTAATGTGTCTTATACAAAGACTGCAGCGTTTGATGTGATGACCGCCTTGTAGTTTTGCTGCATTCCAAAAGTCTGTCTCAAACCTAATCAACATATGTGTTGCAAGTGCATAGGATGTCCACTAACATTTTTCTTTCGAATAACATTGTTTGTGCGAAGGTTTTCTAGTCTTTGAAATCAATGTTGTCAATAACAGTGTACGGTAAGTCCCCTTTTTGTGTGCACGACGCGCTATGGTTTTCCAGCCCCCAGGTTAATGTGCTTTCCAAACTCGCTTGATTTCGGATCCGAAAGTAGAGTACAATGACTCTCACTCCATCTCGGAATGTCCTGATGTTAGAAATTTAAGATCTATTACTTTCAATTGCAGTGTCGTGACAGCATGTATACACATGCAGGCTACAAACTCGTTCAAATTTTGACCACCACAGCGGATTTCTTCACCATCGTCTGCAAGAGCCTGGAAATACTGAAACAGACAAGATGCTATCTCGCAACTTCCGCTACCTCCTTCCCCCTCGTTACTCATGGAACACGTCCCTTCTTTCGAAACTACACCATAAACATTAAAGTTGTAGGTTGCCAATCGTCTTTTGTAAAGAAGAGCTTTGTTGGTTGGGTCACTTGGAGCCATAGTACTTGTAGATAAAATTTTATCGAAACTGTTTTTCCTTCAAGCAATGTTGTCCCATTTTTTTCTGTTATTTTTTTCGTTTCTTGACATACTTTTGTTGTATAAATGCTTCTCGTGTTCAGAGGACGGTATCACTCCTTTTTCAAATGCGTCACACAAACGGCATTGTTCCTTTTTGGAGTGATGGAAGACAAAGTTATATTAGTTATTAAAAATCTTCCTATAAGCTTACTCCTTAGCTTTCGGCTGGTTTGTTTCATCACAGTATTTAACATACAGGTGGTACATTGCTTGAATTTTCAAGTCTGGATGCAAAAATGTTCGTTCTGTATCTGATCAGGCATTATGTGACTGCATAATTTCTAGTTGGTACTACTGGTGATATTCATATATTAGGATATGTACAATTTGTTAAATTAGTTAATTTAAATGTTAACATTATTTTTTTGTCATTGTCCTTTACAATGTACGAAAACAAGTTTAACCTTGAACGTAGTTGCAAGACCTTATCTATCCGACATATTATATCCCGTACATCAATTTGGTTAATATAACTAACAGCATCACCAGGATTGTTATGCGAGCGACGATAGAAAGACATCTCTAACAGACCACTATCGTCGCTCGCATAACAGTCCTGGTGTTGCTGTTAGTTATATTAACCAAACTGATGTACGGGACATAATACTATGTTGGAAGACTTTTGCTTTACATGGAAGTGTTATAAATCAAGCTGCTATTGTCTCTTTAACTCAAGCTCCTGTACTGTTTTCTCGTAAAAAAGTGAAGTTGGAGTTGGGTGATGAAATTAGGAGGTTTTGTAAATTAGTTAACCACAACCGTAGCGTTCAACCATGTCACGTCTTCAATTTACTATGTACACGAGAATGTGCGAATGGCATTAGGAATGAACCTCTACAGTCATTATGTCACGTCTAAAACTGGGTTCACGATGAAAAACGTGTACATGTTTACGAAGTGTGTAAAGGTAAACGTTGGTATTTTTGAAGCACTGTTTACGGCCATAGCACACGATTGCCGTTAACCAAACTTAAGCTCTGAGTAAAGAATTCAAAGAGCAAGTAAATTGTAACAGTTACTATCCTTTTGCACTGAGAAAACTGTACTCTACGAAACACAACATTCAAAATGCAAAACATATCTTCCTTCAACTGCCTACTTACAGTATTCCATGTAACCTGGTCTTCTTCTTTATTTATTTTAGGAACTGGCCATCTAGGGTCTCAAATTCGAGTAAATGTTACCTAAGTTAAGCATTTAATAGCTTGTTACTGGAACACTATGTTGGGGTAATGACTAAGATTCCATAATTTTCTAGTTATATAGTTATAGTACTGGACCCACGATTTATATCCGCTTTATGTAAAATAGAGATGTGAAACTGTTGCCAAAATGTTGGCAAACTAACCAAGTTTAAAGTTGCAGGTTTCAGTAATGTGGCTGTAGTGTAGCAGTTGCAGTGTCCGGGAAACTGGGCATATTCAGAAATCAGGAAAAAGTACAGTGTGTCCTTTGATACCACGAGACCTGGTCACCAATAACAGTGCAGAGGAACTTTCAGACAACATATGGAAAGATGCCGCCCGATATCTAGAGCATTAAGTCGTGGTATAACAATTTAAAGAACTCAGGATCTGTTTCTTGTTTACCGAAAACTGGTCGACCATCAACCTCAGCTGAAAGGGTAGAAGTAGTGAAACAGTCTTTGTGCGAAGTCCCAATAAATCAGTGCATAGGGTATCACGTGAATTATAGATGCCAAAAAGTTATCTTGATGATATAATACACAAACGTTTATTGTTTCGTGCATACAAAGTAAGAATTGTTCAGTCTTTGTTGCTCAGTGCTGACACATGTCAGTATGACTTCGCAGTCAAAATGTTATCAAGTAGAGAGGGTGATAATGGCTATCTCAAATATGTTTATTTTTCTGAGGAGGTGACCTTTATCGTCAGTGGTGTTGTGAACCGGCATAACGAGCGTATTTTGGGTTCAGAGCCCCCTTGCAAGGTGTCAGAGTGTACCAGAGGTAATCCAAAGGTGAATGTTTGGTGTATGATTTTGGATGACAAAATTATCGCTTCATTATTTTTCGCTGAGGGGACCATCACATCTCCAGTGTATCTGGACATGTTGTAATTGTTTGCTGTTTCTCAGTTGATTGAGAATCCCCAAGATGTCATTTTTCAACAAGACAGTGCACCGCCTCATTGGGGTGTGGAGGTTCGTGTCTATCTTGATACGGCTTCCCAGACAATGGATCTGTCGTGATGCCCGACAGCTTGGCCTCCATGCTCCTGTGATGTTGGCTAATGTATGGACAGTACTTGGATATCGACTTGATGGGCTATATGCTACCAAGGGTGCTCAAATGGAGATTTACTTATGTGATGTCCTGTTGCAACAATAAACTTGGTTAGTTTGCCAACATTTTGGCACTGCCTTCACATCCATATCTTACATATAGTGGATATAAATAACGTTTGTTATCAGGGAGAGACTTTTCGGACAACCTGTATTTTATATTAGTAAATATGGAATGTATGTCCAGGCACAGAGTATTTGGGACTCAGGAACCAGGAGCTCACCAGCTTGAATTTCGTCACAAGATGGCCACCTCACAGTTCAAAAAGTTTGTAATTGTGATGGAGATCTCTTTCTTCGGTCTCTCGCAAATTTTTTTTTTTGGAATGATGGTCGAAGTATAATTTTGAATAAAACACATTTACAAATCCAATATAATTATACAAATATAATAATATATACCAAATTATATTAATTATATATTACTTCATAAATTCCTGTCAAATTTTACTGTAGTGGAAAGATTATTTTTCGTCCTTTTGCACAAATTGTTTAAACAGAGATCTCCATTATGTGTAATGTTTGGTTTTCGAAAATACCAAAAACGACCCTTTATTACCACAAAACCCCACGAAATTTCCAAAAATGTTTGAAATAAATGCTATCTTCACAATGTGGCTGAGTGAGCACACGTCGTGGATGAAGGATACCAAAAGTTGGAATAAGGTAAACCACATTGTAGAGTCAAAATTTAATTGAGGAGTTGACTGGAAGAAATGCTTTAGTAAGCCAATGCCTTTCTTCCATCAAAAAGTTTATCTGGTTCCTTAATTGTCCACTGATATCACACACAAATTTTGGTATCGATATCTCGATTCCTCACATAGTTGTGAATATTTTTCTGGACCTGTGTTGGTACTACTATAATAAAAAACATATGCTGTTTTATCCTTGCCTTTGTTTATTGTAAAATATTATTCATTACTGTAATATGAGTAATTACAGATTATAAATAGTATCGTCTCTTTAGAGTAAACCATGTGAGAGAAACGTGAAAGTGAATAAAACTAGCCTAAAATGAGTGAAAGTGACTTTAGTGCAGATATTTCAAATGAATCAGAAACGACTAATACAGACCATGATTTAGTGCTAACCTCAAAGACGATAATACACTTGTGTAGAAAAAGGTCTATTATTCCCGATTTACGGGAAAAGTCACACCAAAAACTAAGTAAAGATGAGTTTTAAAAAAACTGGGTCAGACAGCTTCGTAAGAGGTGAGGTTTCTGTTGTGGGAAAGTTCCTCACCCAACGATCCAACTGGCTCTCGTTACATGAAAGTACATATTGTCTAAGACCCCTTCTTGCCCAAAGAGGGCGTCCATGTATTGTGTTCAGAAATATGGTGGTTCCTCATCACCTCACTTTCATTTATCTTAAAAGTTTATAATGAATTCTTTCTTTCTTCCTGAAATAAACAGTTTAAAACATCCGGTTGATTGCCTCATCTCATTCTGAGTGATAGGCAGTCTGTTATTGGAAAGCAAGTCCATCTGCTGGAAGACTTAAGGGTTGCTATGAGTTTCCAACTGCTAACTTGTAAGCCTTGTATTTTGTTCGTCTTCTTTTGTTTCA
Source organism: Clitarchus hookeri (assembly GCA_002778355.1). Lineage (NCBI taxonomy): Eukaryota > Metazoa > Arthropoda > Insecta > Phasmatodea > Phasmatidae > Clitarchus > Clitarchus hookeri. The sequence goes on from NQII01001542.1 coordinate 447,388, forward strand.
TTTTTGACTAGCTTTAAGGGGCGAAAAATAATTATGAGAATCTCATACCACCCACTTCAATGCATTTTCTGAGATGCTCAGTGTTTGGAGTGTAGTGGGTTGCTTTGGTGTTCGGTCCTGCACCTGCCTGGAATCTGTGTGAAATAATCATTGATGGAAGGATATCTGTCCTCCTCGGTTTTGATAGGCCGAAGAGTGAGAACCCTAACTGGGAGTGTGAGGTCTGTTTCACTTAAGCATTTGTCTTGTTTCCAGCCATGTTTCGGGTTTCTGTTTATGCATTGGGAAGAAGGATTTGTCAATGTCGTTTTCTTTACAGTAACCAGATTCATCTTATTTCTTGCTTGGACACCAAGGTGAACCAGGTTCAATCCCTGGCCGGGTCACTCCCAGATTTTTACATGTGGGAATCGAACTGGACGATGCTGCTGGTCGCCGGGTTTTCTCGGGGACCTCTCATTTCTCCCGCCCCTTCATTCCGGCGCTACTCCATAAAACACTCTCATTGGCCCTCAAAACCTTCCTGTTAAGAACCGCCCAAATCTCTTCACTCACACTCATTCTCTTTTGCTTGGAATTAGTGTGTGGATGTTTGTAATCCGCCTTCTGTACATACAGTATGCATGAGTGTAAATGGAACTGTCTTTGCGGTTTCATGGTGAGGTAGGTAGAATGATTCTAAATATAATGAGCATCGAATGACAGTATTACCGGATGATAGGATGTGTCTGAGGATAATAGCTATGGAAAACTTTAAACAATCCCTAATTTAAGATAATTTTACCATTTGATTTTTATGATCATAATATGCCAGTGCAGTGAATGTGGTATCTTTATGACACTCATTTATTCCGTAGATATTCTAAGTAATGTTTGCCATCATACCTCGTATCATTTACAGGAGTATTTTATTGATTATTTCTGGGGATGAAGTACCCCCGGATTTATAATTTACTATCTAGAAGCTATTATTTTACACAATATGGTAATGCGCGAAAATGTGCAGTAATCGTAAGATGGGTGTTGGTGGTGAGGTGATGGAATTATAATATAATTAAATGGCAGATACTGAGTACTATCTTAGCGCTTTTTTCCCCTTGTGTGTTTCTTTTGTATATGTGAGATCATGTTCTGGTTCAGAGAACTGGTGGAGTCTTACTCCAGCAACCAAAATAGCGTATTTTTCTTGTTCAGCAGACTGCGGGTGATGTGAAATGTTTTCCGGAACTGCAACGAAATGTAACTGCAGTAAAAATATAAGTACTCAGGCAATGCTCCTCTTTGTTCCTTTGACATGGAAATTTGCTGTGGCTCAATGGATATCGAGCCCAGTTCAAGAAAACAAGCAGCCTGTCCACTGGACCAAGCAAAACTCTGGGTTTGGAGTGAATGATGCTGGAAACAATGGCTCCAAGTGAGGTTAGAGATGAGGACTGCTAGGCTGATAAATCGAGTAATAGCTAACGTGATGTAAATTAATTTAATTTCAGGTCCTTCCGTTTTGTCGGTTATAGGTCATATGCTATCGATTGTGAATCCCATTTTACATCGGGTGGTTGTGTTGATGAGAGGAGGAATGTGCAGAAGAGGGGGCTCAATTTATTTCGAGACATGTTGGAAGTCTGTATTTGTACGAGTTCTGAGGCACAATTTAGGTATGGCTGGTCGTTTGTTCGGCATAAACGTTGTAACCACAGCATCGCCTGCTGCCAGACATCGGCCGAATATGTGTACATTTCACTCTGTATACATTTATTTTATGAAGGTGTCTTGCCTGGCCACTATATCATAGAAATGTACTGCTGCTATGCTGGCTACCTACACACATGTACATGGAAAGTGACGATGGTAGTGACAGGCAGCAATGGAATTTTTCGTAATTTCCCTTTGGTCTTGCGAACCGAGGCAGCTGATCGTGATCTGTTGCGAGCCTGGACAATGTTTCATCTTTTATATTCGTGCGCGATGCCTATGGCCGCGAGTCACTTCGTAAGAAACTTTCGTTTTCTGGTAACTATGTGCATGATAATTGCGGCTGGCAAATTCTAACGCTATACTTCACGTACATTCACATGTGCAAACTGTTGTTACCTGACACCAGGAAGATGCACACCTGAGAAAATGGCATGGAAATACTTTGTTGTGGCATGGGGTTACACAAATTATTTTATATATAAATGTTAATTTTTTCACGGATAGTTATTTACAGCAATATTTATCATGTCCATGGATCCCTCCCAATTTTTAACACTTGGTTTTGTTTTCAATCTATAACTCAATCATGATCAAGTGTCTTCCTGGCTGTATTTTTCACAACATATAATGATATTTTTTTCATACACACCTCAATGTAACTGAACATAATTAAAAATTAAAATTTATATTTACGTTATGGTATTCGTTTATTATTTTTCTCAAGTTCCCTGATTTATTCTGCCCAAATACACAGATACGAATATATTTCTGAACACTTTGTGTCGCCCACGAGCTTAAATTTTGCCAAAGCCTAAATAATGTTTCGCCCTCATCACTATTGTTTTAGTACTCATGAGTAGCATGCACTGCATTATTTTATCACATACACAGTGCCATCCTCATCCGGCGAGCTCGTCTTCACCTCTCACGGCAGATTGTGGATGGCGTCGTCTACTCGCCGAATGGGATTGTGTCCACTTCTTCTTTCCGGTATGAGTCTATGCATCTCGCTATCACGTTCTCCACTAAAGCGGGGCGCTATTTCCTGGCCCTCTCGCCGCATTTCGTACTCCTTATGCTATATGCCTTTTTTAATGATGATGGTTTCGCCCTTGTCCAGCTACAACTGTTCATCGACACTACTTGATAAGACTACATCTGGCCTCCAGTTGTACACTGCACAGGGTTGGCCGTCCAACTAGATTCTGTTCAGGAAAAAACCCATGGAATTGCCTCCGGCATTCATGATACTCGGATCGTAGGCAGGTACTTGGACCTAGGAGAGGTGAGTGTGATCCACACAATTGCAGGTTCCTATGTTTATTCGCAGGGTATTTATGGGTCGATCAGCCAGTATTACATTCGCCTGAAACCCGGGATGCCATTGGGATAACACTTTACTGTGCCTGATACGAAGGAGCTGGTATACAAAATTTCGTGCATCGTAGGTCGTATTGGTGTAATAGGAGTAGCTGTAACAGACGTCAACCAATTTCTGAGGATGCTAATTGCGGTATGTGTGGTGCCATCGGGTGCTTGCAGCTAATTGTCGCATGCTGCTGAAGTTATCAAGTGCCTGGTGGTGTTGCTGCTGAGACATAGATGTGTTGTGGTCAGCTGCATGAGGTCAGTGGTTGCCTGGCCTGCAGAAATTTTTTTTTTCACTGTGTGGTGCCTTCGATGATGACGGTGGTGTTGGAGAAGGCTGCTGCTGCGCAATTCTGTGCCTTGAATCAGCCACAGGAATGTGTAGTGTCCGGAACAGAGAATGTGCAGCCATAGTAGCACTCCTTGCAGTCACGAGTTGAGTTGAGAGAGTTGGGCGCCTCTTAGCAATGAGGTATTAATAACCGATGAGAGTGAAATGAGGTGAGAATGGAGCAGCGTTGGAATTGGAGGGGGGAACGGGTAATCTTCGAGAAAACCCGCCGAACAGCAGCATCGTCCAGCACGATACTCATTTGCAAAAATACGGGAGTGACCCGGCCGGGGATTTAACCCAGTTCGCCTTGGTGGGAGTCGAGCAGTCTAATCGCTAGTCACCGTGGCCCCGCGCAGTTGCGAAAATCTTCTTCCTGCCACAGGTATGCGTAGTCTCTTGTAAGAATGACAAACTTTGTGGTGCACATATCAGAAGGGACTCTTTCGGCAGAAATGCGTGTTCATTTCCGTATCTAGGGACGCAGGCGAGCAAAGCCTCCCATTCGCGATTATCGCTAAAATGTTTTATGTCTCTTGGGACAGCATGCAAACATCTGCTGTTTTGTGATGTAAAGTCAATACTTGAAATTATCTCTATAGAAAGATGACAGCGGTAGGCAGGAGACAGATTCCCTAAAGTTATTTTATACTGGGATATTAATGCTATGAAAGACGAAGNCTCAGCAATGGGCATCATGGTCGCACTCTGGTGGTACATTCTGAAACCTTCAGTAATCAGGGTACTGTAGTGAGCACTACCAAAGGAGTTTGAGGTAGGGATGATTTGAAGGGGTGTGGTGGAGGGAGTGGGAATGTCGAGCAGAGCAAAATATTAGAGCCGACTCTTTGGTGGGGATCGAGCTATGGCGAGTATTTGGAGAAGGGGTGCAGCAGCGCTCTCTCTGTCTCTCTCCCTCTCTTCTAGCTATTCGATAACTTCTTTGTGTATGTCGCTATGCAAACGGAAATGTTTGGTATGGAACATTGTCGAGGTTTTTGTATATTTCAAAGTTTGGAGCTCTGTGGCGAGCTGGGATTACTTTGTACCAGGGATCCTGAATATCGTAATGTATTAATTTCACCATATATGCAGCATACTGCGTATTTTAAAAAATGTTACAGGACTTGGTATTATTTTTTTACTATTGGTGCATCAGTCGATCCTCAGTGCTTATGTATCCCAACTCTAAATGAGCATCTCTATTCCTGAAATGAGTCATGTACCTGCTTTACAGAAACATGTGTTTCATGTATTCCACCAGTTTTATTTCCGAACATTTTAGAAATGTACTGTTAATAGAGTGAATTAGCGCACTGCGTAAATTGTAGGTACAAAATAAAAAATAAATACTAATAGTATGAAAATACATAGTCATTTATGCATGTCATAGACTAAGTAATGGGGTGATTCATACATAGGACGGTACGCCTAACGTGGATACCCCAACAATTTCCGGAACGGTTGCAGATCACGAAATGCTGTTTTCTCTTAACGAAATAACGTACGGGGACAAGTAAGTTGCCGCAAAGTGACTATTCGTAACACGTGTAATAACAGAAATAATTAAACCACATATGATTTTTCTCCTGGAAACATGCATTTATATAAATGGCATCTGAAAGTAGGTGCAAAGAGAAATTCATAGATACAGCATATGCAATGGAAAGTAACACAGAAACAACAAGACATAATGTGAAATTATGATTAAGTTAAGTGGGCCGGTAGCATGGGGCAGTGGACCTGTACTCACAGCTGTAAGCAAGCAACACGCGCCGTGACTCATCCTGGCAGGACCGCTTCCTTGTAGCAGCGTAGCGCTTATCATAACGGGGCAAGGGGCACGGAATGCGATATTGGACAAAGGAGAGCACCACAGCGGAGTGAAGGTGGGCAATGTGAGTGCAAGTCTGATATAAATACATTACATTTTATTCAGATGCCAACGTAATTCAGGAGATTTGTTTCGTAGTCATAAACTGCACTGAGTAACGAGTGTGTACAGATGCACAACAAAAATATAACAAACCAACCTAAGGAAAAATACAATTTCATAGACATGCATAGTAAAAAGAGCACAATTATGGTTAAAACGCTTCACATTTGGTTTTTTCACAGCATGTGCTCGACGAGTTAAATATCGACAGAAATACACATCTGTAAAGGCACATGTAGCGAGCGACGAGCAGCCTGAAGTGTTTCTGGCGTAATGCCTCTGCAAGCTGCCACAATGCGACCCTGAGTGTGTTCTGGCGTCGTATGAACAGTGTTGTACATCCTATCTTTCAGTGTTCCCCGCGGGAAAAATCGATATGTGTAAGGTCGGGGGAGCGAGACGGAAATCTTGCAACACTACCACGCCCTAACCACCTGCTTGGAAATATTTAATTTAACACTTGCCTAGCCACCAAAGCAAAATTCGCAGGACAACCATTATGCTGAATCCGCATATAACGACGTATTTCGAGCGGTATGTCTTCCAGAAGTGCCGGTAAGGTCTTTGTGAGGAAATGGGCGTGCGTACAGCCGGTCATTGTCCCATTGTCCCAACGATTCCGCACCACACATTCACTTTCCACTGTCGCTGGTGGTCCACGTGCCAGACCCAACGCGGATTCTCTCTCACCCAGCAGTGCATATATCGTACATTTACGCGCCCATTGTTTATGAAGGTCACTTCACCGGTTAACAGTATGTTCTTCAGAAAATTGCTGTCATCCTTTACAGACATCAGAACAAACCAACAAAACTGAACATGCTACTGGAAATCATCTTCATGTAATGTGTGATGAAGAGACAGGTGGTATGGATGGACTTTCCGTTGGCGCAGTGTCCGAAACACACTTGTTTTACATATTCCTACGAGCCTGGAAAGTTCTTGCGTACCCATGTGAGGGTTTGCATCGACACGTGCCAACACATCGTACTGATGCGTCTCGCCCGTAGCAGTATTTCGTTGCACTCGTGTTGTGGAATTCCAATCATCTCGTCACAAGAGATGTGTGCAAATTCTTCGTATCGTTTGCCGTGAGATGGGCGTCCGATTAGGATACTTTTCACTATGTATTTGGACGACTTGCTTTGCATTTCTGCCACTCTCACAATAAATAAGTAGAGCGTCCAGTTTTTCCTCATTCGTGAAATTAATTGCGTACTTACAGCCACGCGCTGCAATACAACTTACCAACACCGATTACGGAGTCTGATGCTGTGATGCTATTAGGAAGCGGACTTGCCTGGAACAGTCACGGCACGTGTTACTTCCTTACAGCTGTGCGTACAGGTCCACTGCCCCATGCTACCGGCCCACCTAAGTTAATCATATTTGCACATTATTTATTTGGGGTTTCGTGTTACTTCCCATCGCATATGCTATATCTCTGAATTTCTCTTTGCGTGTAATTTCAGATGCCGTTGAAATAAATGTATGTGTCCAGGAGATAAATCATACGTTGTTTAATTATTTCTGTCCATACACGTGTTACGAATAGTCACTTTGCAGCCACTTACTTGCGCCTGTACGTAATTTCATTTAGCGAAAACCGCATTTCGTGATCTGCAACCGTTCCGAAAATTTTGGTGGTGTTTACGTTAGGCGGACCAACCTATATATTTCTCATGTTATGTTACTTTTATGCATACAAGACGAATGCAAAATTGTTTATTTTGTGTTAAAACCTTGGAAATTAATCTTATCAACAGTAGCAGACAAAATAGCATATTTAAGGCGTTACAAAACTCGGCATAGTTACTTGAAAACAATATAAAACTATTATTAAACATTGCATATGGAGTCGAATGAAAGCATATTTAAAGATTTTTAAATGGAGCCTATGATTATATTTAAATAAAACCTATTTTACTATATAGTTTCTATTTATAAACGTAACATAGTGTCTGGAACAGTTCTTGAAAATATTGGCGACTTTGGACATCCACTGAGCTGTAATTTTATTGTTTGGAAAAAATAAATATATAAATTATTAACGAACAAAATTTAAAAAAATTATTGGTACGAATAAATGTGCCAAATTGCCGAGTTAGATTTGGAATATCAAAATACCATTTTCAATCTTTGCACCTCATGTCTAGCTCGTGTCTCTTGTGCTTTTGTTAAAGTATGTGTCTCTTAATCAAAGGGTCGTTGAGTTCGCATCCAGTTGCTTCTAATTTTTCTTTTTTTCGATTTTCAAAGTTGTGGTAAAGTAAAGGTTTTGCATCATTACAAATTTATGATTCTATTTTGCGTCAATAAAATATGTTCGACATGTAACACTGTAATACTTAAACCTGTGAATATTTTCAAACATTAAATAACATAGGTTAAATGGAAAGAATTTAATTATTTATGTTGCACCGAATCCTATATGTCAAATGGGTTGATTCTTCATCTTAAAATCTGACACATGCGCGAAATTAAATTTTCAGGATCGTGAGGCGAGTGAGTGATTGGATGAGGATAGATAGAAGAGCAGAAGGGGGGAGGTCTGTGCAATTTTGAGCGGTGTCGGGTTGGCGAGGTTGGGGGGTTTGTTGGTA
>NQII01001542.1:455399-479124 GCA_002778355.1 Clitarchus hookeri
ATTGAGGGAGTTGATAGCAGCGAGGGGTGGGGTCGTTTGTGTTGAAAAAGGTTGGTCGTGGAGTGAATCAGTATGTCCTTTACACACTATGTCGCGGCAATAAAACAAGCTTGCAATTTTAGTCAATTTTATCGAAGTAAATACAAAGAAAAATGTTGAACATGCGATGGAGGGTTGTCGGTGGATGGCTGGCGGCCGGAGGGTAGGTGATAGTGGTGATTATTTGAGTTGGTGTTGTAAGAGTTGTGAGGTGTAAAGTAAGTGGGCGGTGGTTGTGGTGTGAGTAGCCGGTGAGGGAAAGGTGGGACCTACCTATAAAATTGAAAATGGTGGCCCTGTGATTAATTTACATAATTGTATAGCATCACAATTGTATTGACCTTGAATAGATGAGTCTGTTAATATCTACCATTTTAAATCATATCATAAATTTGAATTTTTTTATCATATTTGATTTTTTTTTTTTTTTTTTATAATTTGGGTGACATATTTTTGATTTCCAAGATACCTCAGTGACAATATATTTTTTCACAGAACTTTGGAAATTTGGGAAGAGGGGTTTGGGAGAAAAAGGGAATTTTCGGAGGCAAACAAGACAATTTCGAAAGTCAAAAAAGTTATTTTGAGGGAAAACGCGGAATTTTGAACTGTAAGCGGACAGCTGCCGAATCCCAAGCTGGTAGACGGCTCTTGGCACCCGAGTTCTGTATACCTTGCGCCGGCGCAAACATACACTATTTTATGGATATTAGAGCATTTCCCATGCTTTTGCACTTGGTTTCACTAGTTTCTCGCTCGAAACACTAGTGCGACGCTTGCTGTATATACAAGTTGTCAGGACTGTGTAACATTTGGGAGGTGGTTCCTTACAAGACATAAACCGGAAATATATTTAGGCATTTTTCGATAAAGCAATAATTGTGGCTGCTACGCACCACTGAGAATCGAATTTTAAAGTGCATTTTGTCAAATATTTCCGAAACCATTTGAGATCAAGCAACATAACTTCGAACAGTGTTACAGGAAAGGAAAATCTTGAACGGGTTAAGAGTGTTGTGGTAATGTCATCCATAATTCAGTAAGTACTTGGGGTTCGTCACCTTTTTTTGGTTACTTACAAAACACGGAAATGTAATGAATGTTTACGTACGATATGTTAATCATAATATGTAGAGCAAAAAAAAAGTACTCTCGTCAGCACTCGCTAAGGCTAACCATTTTCACGGTATCAGCAGTTGTATGTTTGATGGTGTCCACAAGAATATCTTAGGGGTATATAAACTGAAATTCAGTGAAGCGTAAGAACCAGGCATTGATCACATGTAGGTACAAGCAGACATGGACTTGCCTTGTTACTGATTTTAAATATATGTCGATATATTACCAAAGAGGTGTACAATTTTTTTTAAAGCAATGATAACAGGGTCGTGGATTCGGTGGATTACAACAGTTGCATCATCACCAGACGAATTGCTAGTGGCAAAACGTCAACATAATTTTTATGTTTGTAATGAAAACATGCTTCCATAATGTAGTTATTGGTATATAATTACATTTTATACCATCACGTTATCGAAGGAGGTAATATTGATGTTTTAGATATTGTTAAAGTTAGGTATCAAATAATCTTATAGTTAAGTTCACTGTCTTATGTCAAGTGTTACAACATTATCGTATAAACACGTAGCACTTGTCTGACAAAATTGTATTCAATTTACGTCTAGTTTGTGACAGTTGAAATGTGTACTGTTGTTACCTGATTTGTAAACTGCGAGGAAGTTATGTTTGCAGATACCAACATCACGTCAACGTTCTGGCGAACAAGCTGTTATGATGTGCGTCAAGACACCGCCCCATTAGTCCTGCGGGCCTATTGCCAAGGGTAGTATCTAGCCATGTAGACTCAAACTGACTCACGTACGCAACGCGACAGAGTACTAATGATGAGTAGAGTAATGCGGAGCTCAGTGACATTGTTTTAACATTTGGGTAAATGTTGTGTAATGCAGTGGCAATACATCGGAGATATGCATAAATGTTCCCAGCGCGATGGTTACCAAATGCACGAACATGCATTGCAATGACCGTCTTTTGCGTTGAAACCGAAGTGTGCGCAGGAAAAGAGACGACGACGGTGGAGGCCGTGTGGTACTGAGGACGTTATTCTGGACTACACACATAACTGACAACGCTCGCATCAGCAAGCAACATATTGCTGCTCCACTGAACACATCCCAATCCACAGTAAGTCGCGTTATACGTCGAGAGAGACGACATGCATTTCACTTCCAGCCAGTACAGTCACTTCATCCCGCAAGTTCGCCCACCTTAGTTGCAGTACTTTCAGTGGGTTCTACAAAAAGAAGAAAGAAACACATGTTTCTCTGAAACCATCCTCTTCACAGATGAAGAACATTCACGAGTGTTAGCATATTTATCTATCACAATGAGAATGCGTGGGCACATTTCAGTTCTTGACTCACAGTACCAACGTTAGTTCTCACTTAATGTTTCACCGGGCACTGTAAGGGGCATGGTAATTGGCCCCCACATACTGCCTGGGTGTCACAATTGAACTTCATATCGGCCTTCTTGAAGAATAGACTACCAGCGCACCTTTGTCGTACTGTCAGGGAGTATCTGGACACAGCATGCCCTCAGCGCTGGATTGAGGCCCAGTGACAATACCACCAAGATCACCAGATCTAAACTCCGTATATTTTACCTGTGGGTCCATTTAAAGGCCCAGATGTGTAATACTGACGTGGCAAATGACCGACAGCAGTGGCTACGTGTTCATGATGCGGGCCAGGTGGTACAAGTAAATCCTGGTTTACTGGCTCATGTTCACCGGTACATTACGCGTTGCCTTCATGCATGTGTGCAAATGGACAGTGCACACATTGAGCATGTTCTGTAACCATGAAGTAAGTCTAAACATCTGCATGTACTGATAATATTTATTTTTTGCGTTTTTGTCACAGGTAAGAAACTATATCATCGTCATTCACTAACAACAATACTGTATGTAGGATTACACGAATAAATAAACAGTATAGAACATAATACGTTTATGTCGTATTCAAGACAACACGACCGGCTGCATATCAGGCATTAGTTCCCACCCTTCACCGTGATAGCGTGATTACCACACTATTTGATAACCTGAACTGGACTCAAAAGGACAACATTTTTATGGTAATTTGCGCATTGTCGTTAACCTTTATTGTAGCACAGTATTTCATGATAACAGACTGTATCCTAATTATTCATTACCATCCGTATTATTGTGAAGGCAATATGTTTTGTATGAACCTTGTCCTGGGCGTCTAATGATAGCCTATCACCTCTGTGTTAACTTTTCGACGTGCATTCCAAATCTGTAACAGGGCATGTCCATTGCCTGCTTGTACCTACGTGTGGCCAACACCTGGTTTTTAGTTTTTATGTTACTCTGCTAGGCAGGTTGCATACATGTAAGGCATCTTATGCATATCTTTAAAAATCGACTATCCTTAACAAGTGCCGACAATACTCCCTTTTTTTTTTTTTTCCCCCTTTTCGCATTTTGATAACATGCGTATGGTGACATGCATTATATCTCAGTGTTTCGAAATTAACGGCCACAAAAGGGTGATAAACCTCAAGTATGTACCGAAGGGAGGATTATAGTACCACCACACTCATAAATGTTCAAGATCTCCCTTACCTGTAAGATTATTCGAAATTATTGCTTAATCTGAAATGATTTCAGAAATATTTTACGAAACGCAATTTCAAATTCGATATTCAATGGCACGTAGTGGCTATAATTTTCGCTGTATCGAAAAACGCCCAAATATATATCCGCTTTATTTCTTGTAGGTAAATCACCTCCCGAAACTTACTCAATCAGTCCTGACTCACCCTTGTTAATTGATGTATGTATGAATATATATACACATATACATATATAACCCGGACTCAGAAGAGATAAGTATACAGAGAAAAAATTAACTTTTTTATACAAACGCGATTTCCATTTTGATGGCCACATTATTCCGTAATACTAAGATAATATAATTTTTAATAGTAGTTTATCGAAAAACGAAATGCAAATGTATTGAAGTTAGAGACAGTGATGGAAGAAATTTGATCAGAATACTTTTCACACCACATTGCAGCACTGCACTGATACTGTTTACTATCAGTGCACACGCCACGCTGGAATTCTAGCCGTCTATTTTTGAGCATGCCGAGGTGAATAACCCACGCTTACAGTCACGAGTCTGTGTGCCTAATTGCTGTGTGCTGTGGAGCTGAGCGCGTCGCTCGAGGAGTATCGTAGCAGAACCAGCCGAGGTGGGCCGTTGCGCAGTGTGCACCTCGCTGTGCATTCGTGCTCCGTAACAACTTCTCGTCGCGAACATTTTATATAATGCTGAATGTTTGTGACAGTATTAGAGAGACATTTTTGTACATGTGGAATGTTGTGCACATCACACAGTGTACGAGGAATTGATTGCGACATTGCTGTGTCTTTGGTTTTATAGCGTGTTTCGGGAACTGTTCTGTTTTGTTGAGCATACAAGGCAACTTCGTTCAAAGCGAAATCTCGGCGTCGGGTTGCACTACTGGCAAGCGGCATCTAACAGGTGGTTCCTGCAGTATTCTTTCCCTCATCACTGCTGCGTTCCTAACATCATCTGCGTGACTTGTTCTGTCGGGGAACGGACGCAAACATCTTGTGATCTCTACCCAAATACGTGGCGCTCAAGCATTCAAGTTCTTTTGAGTGCACTGTCAACACTGCTGAGTCGTCGATTCGAAGATAACTTGAGCATAGCGGAGCTGTGTTTGGCTAACACGTCGTTTAGTTAATAGAACAGTGGCCTAGCCTGACTTAGAAGCGAGAGTAGCAAGCACTATGTCTACATTTTCTCTACAGACTTGTATTTAGTGGCTGTGTTTTATTTACTGATTGTTTATTTGTACAGCCATTTTCCTAACCAGACACGTGTGCTCTGTTTTGATATTTTCTCCACAGGTTTTACTTGGAGGTATATTGTGTTTGTGCATTTCCTGCATACTAATTCGTTAATGTTCTCAAAATTCCGGAGTCAAAATTTATTGAGTGATGTTTTCGTTTCTTCTTAAATGTATATACAAGGGCATTATACATTACAACACTTTATTAGTGTTTGTTAAAGACTTCAGTATGTTATGCTGTAATAGCATTTTATATTCGGTGAAGAATGCTTACCAACTCTGTTTACAACAGAGTGAGACGTTCCAAATTTCTCAATATTTTTCTTTGTTTATTTTTGGTTCCATATTGACGAAAAATATGGATATCTATGCAAACATGGATTTTAAATTACGCCAGCAAATTTTGTATGAACTTTGGTGTTGGTACGCAAGAGTTATAGATTTTTGAGAACATCAGTTTTTCATACTTTTACTACTGAATATAAGTGCCACCTGTCAAACGATATGTATGTGTTAAGGCAATATGTTCAATCAATGTAGAAATTGAGTGGACTATTATTCATTATTGGAAGAAAATTTATCTTTATTATTGTTTCAGAAACACTAGAATAAAATATTACGTCTTCCATTTTAAATATTTTTAGGAAAAATGTTTTTTGAAATTGTTTTTGGAAAATTATATTATTTGAGTAAATTTTTGACGTCTCGAAATGTTTCAAATAGTATAACTTTTTGAAGAAAAAAAAACACATTTCTTTATCGACAAAAAATTTTGTGAGGTGCAAAAAAAACAAAGTTTTGGTTTTTCTTTTTCTTTTTTTTTTCTTTGTGTTGTCAATCTTTATTTATGAAAGAAAACTGTAATCGATAAATTTGGAGTTAGTAGCGCACTATCATACAAATGTCCCATCGTCTTCGTCTGTTTGTTATCGTGCGATCCCAAAACACATACTTTTAAGATTATTACAGTAATCGTTGGTTTAATTGTACCTCATGATGACGGTGTATTTTTTATAATTAATCAATATTTCAAATATTGTGCAAAAAAAAAGAGTTATATCGCTTGAGAAAGGCACGGTAATGTGTTAAAAGGTTTGTCTTTTGATGAATTTGAAATTACACGAAATTTAACAAAGACTTAAAGTTTAGTTAACAACCCATAAAAATTTGTTTAAAAATCGCCTTTTAATATTTTTCTAGAAAATGCGTNAAGACTTAAAGTTTAGTTAACAACCCATAAAAATTTGTTTAAAAATCGCCTTTTAATATTTTTCTAGAAAATGCGTCCTTTATTTTCTGGAAACTACGAAACGTTTTATGTTAATTAATTTTTTTAGAAGTAATTGTTTTTGGAGCATTGAACTTCTGTAACTTTATTTAAATCTAAAAGTCATTGATAATAAATTTAATTTGTGTATACAATTTTCTGTAATTTTCCTATACGTAATATTTATTTACATATTTATACCATTAATTATTATTGCCTATTTTTATTCAAGTAAAAAGTATGTATTTATATTAAAAATTAATTTTTTATTCAAATTTACAGCAAATGGCTAACATCCTCGATATGTAAAAATGTTAAATAAAAACATTGAATTATTTTTAATTAATAAAAACTGTGCGCACACAAATTTTTACACAGTTGATTCCAACTGTTTTCAAAGAATTTTTAACATACAGAAAATAATTAAAATAATTATGTACGACGTATATTAAAAACTAGTTGGTAAAGCAAATTTAGAAATAAGGAGAGAACAAATTGTAGCATGTACTTACATAAGTGGAAATAATATGAGTAAACAAAATCATATTTGACATTAAATGTTTACAGCCTATGCATATAAAATTTAAAATTTATTACTTACAACTTTTTGAAACAACTTTCCAGGGAGTCTATTACATTTACATCTCAGAATTTTTTTTACTATAAGGATTATGTCAAGTTTCGACAGTATAGGAATTTGGTTAAACTTTCTACATAAAGTTTCAACAGTCATAAAATTAAAGTTACGTAAAATTTAAAATCTAACTGTTTTCATTTGTGTGCATAATTTATTTGAACTCTAACAAAGAAGATATATTGTTAAGTGACAAATTTGCTCTAAAAAGGATAGGAGGAAATTGGATAAGACTGAGTTATTAGCGATTCGGATTAATTAAAATCCATAAATAAAATTTATTCTGAATTAATTTACAAGTGCATAGTGTCATTTAAAATTTTGTTCAGCTATAATGTGCATTCTGTCACTAGGTTTACTCGTATGACATTCAGAAAAATTTTGAATTTTTTCATAGTCTCAAGATAGATGAGTAGGCCTGCTCACAAATCTTGGGCTAGGAAAGTCAAAATTGTTTAATCTTTTTCCAATATGTGTGCAAATCATAGGGAACGATCAAGGTTTTTTTTAGGGTATCGAGAAGTAAATTACATACATACAATATTTAAAATTGGTATTTATGTATGCCGTTTGTAGATTTTTAAATTAAATAACTATGAATTAACTACAAGTAATATTAATTTCAATATTGTTTTAATTTTGTGAGGTGTGTATATATTTATTTTATTTTAAATCATACCTTGACTTAAGGTTTTACCTATAACGTGGTCAAGATATCCGTTGTAATACTGGCCGCGAAAGCTTGCAATTGTCTAATTTTTATTTTAAATAATGTTATGATATTGTCATAAATTTGTTTCTCTTATTATAAGGGTAAAGGATCTCTTATATATATATATATATGTTTATTTTAATATGTTTACATTTGTTGTGGGAAAACTTTACTGTAATTACTATGTATTGCATGTAATTAGAAATCAATTTCGGCCGATAATATATTCGGCTATCACTGACAGTGTCCATAAGCGATAAGACAGTTTGTTCTCAATAACTCTTAAGTCTAAAATAATTTGCTTGGGTCAAAAATCTCTGTAACTTGCTGCCTAACATTTTTGGTCGGGTGGATCTTTAGTTCCATTATGAATAGCTTGAAAATTAACTTCTATCGTTTCCTAAATTGTTATAATACAGAATTTTTTATCATTTTGGAATATGTGGTGTAAAATAATTAACTGTGGTCAACATTACAGAGTGAATCTTTCCGCTTTATCAATGGCTATGTTAAGGAATTCGTCAAAATTTGTTACACCGATATAATGTGAAGTTCCGTTGATTTCCATGTACACCAGTTATCCATATAGTTAACGATCGCCTCAATAAAAGTATATAATTGTATATGGTAAGCCATTTAGTAAACGCAATATATGTTTCCGTCGTATGGATATACAAAACAAAATCGCATACGACAAATATAATGTTAACGTAAGCAAAGCTATTAACACTGCCAGTTTAAAAAGTGGTTTTAAAGCAACAAGTAAATTTTTTTTTTCGTAAACGATCATATGTAATGCATACAGGCACATTGATTGTGCATGTTTAAGCACAATGCAAGTTATTAAGCAATGAGAAATTTTAATGAATTTAGACACTCGATGTATTGCAGGGGAACGTGTAACGCGTGTATCATACTGAGATAAATACCGAGGTACATGTCATGATTACTTTTTGGAATATGATTATGCGTGACTTTAATGCAAGAAAGGTCGTGGCAAAATAGTAAAAGTTAACTTCGGTATTAGGAACGAAAACTGCCTAAATTAAAAACTATTATAAATATATTGACAGAGATCAAGGTGCCCGTAAAAAACTGCAGACTTAAAAGGGATTAGTGATGTTCATGATGAACCGTTATTTTTACGGAACAATAGTTAGGAATGAAATTACGTATGAAATTCGTAGATTTTAACTAAATCGACTACTGAGTGAATATTATTTCTCTCTGTGCCATTACAATAACGTTCTGCGTTAAAGCCTCAAACCGCAGTTACTTTTTTTTCGATTAAATATTGTCCTCTGTGTTCTGTTAGTATGTGTATGAGTAGGCGCAGTCGAACCGAGAGATCGGCACTAGGAGCGCTCTTGCTCGCAGCAGACCTACCACCAGATATGGCATGGGGCTGGCATTAGCATACATAAATAAAGTGACCATCAGTGGTCACCTGGGGCCAGTTGGATCCATCAGGCAGCAGCGAGAGTGACGTCACCGCGTTGCCGCTGTGTCTGTTTTGTTTGGCGGGCGCATCGGAGAGGCGGCTGGTTCTCGCCTTCGCAGGCCGGTCGATGACGCAGCCCGCCGCTCGTCATTACTCCAGTACACTTCACAACGAATAAGTTGGCTCACACAATTCTACTCCATATAATACTCATTTATTCTTCACTTCGGCCAATACAAACGCGTCTTCGAACGCGTTGTTTCTAACCACAGTGTGTTTTTTTTGNCTCATTTATTCTTCACTTCGGCCAATACAAACGCGTCTTCGAACGCGTTGTTTCTAACCACAGTGTGTTTTTTTTTGTACTCAAGCCATTGGTAGTTGTATTTGTGCGGCAGTTGTTATTCGAAATTAGAATAGAAACGCATTCNTTTTTTTTGTACTCAAGCCATTGGTAGTTGTATTTGTGCGGCAGTTGTTATTCGAAATTAGAATAGAAACGCATTCACGTGTATTTATGCTTCTCTATGTTTGGGCAATTTTAAAACTTCAGAGCTTGTGTTTATAGTTTCCGTTTATGTATACTTTGACACGTTTGCATCATATCTCGGAAACTATGATATATATTGTCGCCAAATTTAGCAGATAACTATTACTATTGTAGGCCTATAGTAGGTAAATCGAACTACGCTCGCCCAGCAGGAGATCAGCATCCATTGTGTATATGCGGGTCCAGAGCCAAATTACTCTTCTGAACTTTCATTCATCACTTACTTAGGTTCACGTCGTTATATAATTTAAATCTCTTTATGTAAACACATGCCTCTCAAAAATTCAAACCTTATTTAGACACGTTTGAAGAAAATTTTATTACCGTACGGAACCCGGTATTTTGAAGTTAGCCCTAAAAATTAAGGATAGGACTAAATTAGCATGATACGGGTTTATTCCATACATTTTTAAAAGGAGCCTCAGGTCTAAACAAAACAATACAGCCTCAAAAGTGTAAAGCAATTTTGAAACATACCATTGTTAACTTTTCTGTCTGACAAAATATAACTTTTTTTATTTGAATAACAAAGTACAAAACCACGTTCCTGTGTTATAAATATGAAATTTAACAACAGTCTCTGGTTGGTCATACTCGTACCAACTTTGAAATTAAGATTACTGTATTATTATTAGGCCAGTGCCATACGGTAAGATAATAATTTATTTACATGCACTTTGGTCGCAAACTTCTGAGTGTTTCACAGCTTTCGCTATGCTTGGACACGCTTATCGCTTTGTTTTTTTTTCGCTCATAACATTTGCAGGTACCTAATTCGAAGTATATTTTGATGTATTTTGGCACAGTGTAACAACGCAACACTTGCTGGTGTTCGGTCTTGCAGCAATACCATTAATATTCCCCGAAAAAACCAAATATAACAAAACTTCATAACGCACAGGTAACCTACTACGGCATCTGCATGTAAACAAGCGATAACAACACGTACAGGAACGTCACAGGCTTAGGCCATAGGCACATCATGGCGGTGTCCGTTTTTCCCGCATCAAATCGTAGTCTCTTTTGAAATGCGTTATTCTTGAGTTCTACTCGCGCAAATGAAGAAAGGACCACCCACGAGTCTTAAAATTTATCACACCATGTATAATGCGACAAGCCGGAAAATAATAGGAAAAATCCCTATTAAATATATACCTTACGGAATTTGACGATCTGTGACACCGATGGAGTTTCTCGGGAAATGCGCAGCATGTCTGCTATTTGTGCACAGCAAGTTCATTGCATTGTGGTAATGCAGAGTTTAAAATGTTGTTTTGTAAGTTCAATCATATGTTACTTAATAATATTTCTGCAATACCAAGTTCCTGGAATTTTAAATTTTAATGTAATTCGTATTCAGAGTTGTATCTAGAGTATTTCATGTAGTAATTAATCATAATATAAATGTTTGTTTATTCACAAAATAACTATTTAATTTTGTACCGAAGAAAAAAATATAATATAACTAGTCGGTTGAATCTGAACTGTTATTTCAACCGTTAATTTCGTGCCACATGCAACTTACAAGAACTGCAGACTTTCAACTATTTCATATTTAATTAATATGCAATGTTACAGCGTTCCTACCAACTCTTCAGTATGCCTACACAGAAGTCCTCTCCCTTTATGAAAGTTGTTTCGTGCACTGAATGTAGGGAGGTTAGTGGAGATCTGAGCTGGCATGGGCATGCACGGCTTACCAAGGATTTCAGCCAGGTCCTCGAGGTGACCTTGGTCAGTGTAACATGGGGGCACCCGTCGTGCGGCCCGAGNCCTCGTCCCTTGCCGCGCAGTGTTTCATATGCGGCGTGCTTTTCCGCGGCCAACGTTTGCCGACTCGTGACCTCCGTAGCGCTGCAAGCGGTCGAGCTGCTAACTACAGCGGAACATTACACGACGTTCATCTTGCCTGTCGCCGTGCGCAATCCTCCACGCAGAGTATGGAAGGCACTCACTCTCACATTACGCTGTCCTTATTTGCAATGGAATCGGGTAGAGTGGTACTAGGGAAGGTAAACAATGTATGTATTACCAACCACACCAGCAATGAAAAAATCACTGGTAATTTAAATATTGTGCATTGATTCTTGTACTTGAAAATTGATCTCGTGTCAGCTTTAAGCTTGTTTTCTAAACGGCAAATACTTTACCTAGTTTTAGGTTTTTTTGGTAATTTGTATTGAAAAAACTCTCGTTTTTTTTTGTTTGCAGGATGGCAGCTACTATTGTGATGAAAGTGTTTCGGTTTTATAAACGTGTAAGTGGGTGGTTTTCTAATTATCAGGTAATACCTTTAGCCAACAAGTTATAACAGTAAGGGTACCCAGCATCTTACATCTCTGTTGTCTGATTAGCATCTTCCAATTTCTGTTATCTGATTTTAGCCATCATAATTTTCAAAATTTACATTAAGCACGCATTCAACAGTGTACACCATGCTATAGGCTATTCACGGTAAAGTGAGTACTTTTAAAAGCCCTCTCATTTGGAATAATAATTAATAAATATATTTTATTTTAGCCTTAGACGTTAACTTTCGAGTGCGGTGGAATAAAAAACAGCTTTACTTACATAGCAATATAAAAAAAATAGTTAAATGGTAAAAAATAGCTGAAAGATAAAGTAAGTAGTGCCTCGAAAGTGTTCACTTTACCGTGAACAGCCTATAAGGTTTATTATACTAAGGTTAGGAACAAAACGAGATGTCTTATGGCAGAGTTTAGAATAGCGAAAATTTCTGCAAAAAGATACGCTGGTGTCTTGGCCTGCGTTTGAAAGAGGTCGCTTTTAAGTTGGCAGTTAACGGGGAGATCATATTTATTTGTGCTTTAAAGTTCATGTTTGACGTGGTATCGCCAACATTTTAAGTATTTTCGTTATTTCGTAACTATTATTCGCGCCCTCTAATGCTGTTTGCAAGACCAAACCATAAATATACGACTGTGTTTGGCACAGAGCGCTCATAAGCAAGGTTATTTCATTAGAAAAACGTTACGAATATAAGTGCGAAATTAATATAGCTGTCATTAAAAGGAACATTGTACTTTTCTCCTTTCCCTAAATGAAACTGTGCAGAAAAGCCCTTAAAATTTCATTTTTAACCATTTCACCATTATTATTTTTTTTTCGGTTTAGTTGTCATATTTAAATTAAGTAATTGTGTAAGCCAACATTTTGCTAAATATGGTTTACGACACATTATTAAAACACATGCAANATATTTAAATTAAGTAATTGTGTAAGCCAACATTTTGCTAAATATGGTTTACGACACATTATTAAAACACATGCAAATATACACTGAAGAGCCAAAAAAAACTGGTACACCTGCCTAATATCGTGTAGGGCCCCCCGAGCACGCAGAAGTGCCGCAAGACGACGTGGCATGGACTCGACTAATGTATGATGGTATGCAGGAGGCAATTCACACCATGAATCCTGCAGGGTAGTCCACAAATCCAATCTGTACCAATTTGAGAAAGGGTCGCACGTCTGTCACGTTTAATCTTGATAACCTGCCATTGTAGCAGCAGTAACCGATCTAGCTGCCGACCGCATCGCGTTACTCTGATTGGTTCCATGCCTCTGTTATGTGCATACGCACGCCTATACCAGTTTTTTTTGCCTCTCCAGTGTATAATTGAGCGAAAACGCATTTCGTGATATGTAACCGTTGCGGAAATTTTAGGGGTNTTTTTTTGCCTCTCCAGTGTATAATTGAGCGAAAACGCATTTCGTGATATGTAACCGTTGCGGAAATTTTAGGGGTGTCCACGTAAGGTGAACCATCTTTTACATAGGTATGGAAGTCGCGAAGGGATGCGATTTAATCTAAGCATTTTGATACTTGGTAAGGAACTATAACACTGGTTAGGACGAAGTTCAAACTAAGAACACTGTACTCATACCATCCTGTCTTCTGCTGCACAAAATAACACGATAATTGATTTGAAACAATGCGTAACTTTGTATACAATTTCTAAAATATCGTTAGTAAAATAAATATATTCCACACATGTCGGATCACTGCTTTAGTGCAAAACGTAGTCAACAGAAGTAAATATATGCACACGTAAACTACGTGTGAATAGTAGTACCAGTTTCGGATGTTCTATTGGCTTTTTTTTANAGAAGTAAATATATGCACACGTAAACTACGTGTGAATAGTAGTACCAGTTTCGGATGTTCTATTGGCTTTTTTTTAATTTAGTTCAGTATCGTTTAGTTTTCATATTATTGTCTGGACCTCCGTTTTACATAAGAAGGCTCACCAAAATTCTGCAGTAAAACGTTCTTCGATTTACGACACTGGGAACGAAGTACTCATTCTTATTCGATACTCATTTTTATTAAAATAGGCGTTTTTCCCGAATGGCAAAATTTTTCATAGCAGTTGATAAACTGGAAGCCCTCAGCGTGTTTGATGGTTTGATGCTCTCGTAAGATGATTTTATACGATTTTCAGTGGACAAATTTTATCGCTTTAAAAGTAATTATCATAATAACTTACCACTTTTTATTCTGATTAACATCGGTGCAATCAATTATCTCGCTTACACAATTTGGGCTGTGGAATTTANAGAAGTAAATATATGCACACGTAAACTACGTGTGAATAGTAGTACCAGTTTCGGATGTTCTATTGGCTTTTTTTTTAATTTAGTTCAGTATCGTTTAGTTTTCATCTTATTGTCTGGACCTCCGTTTTACATAAGAAGGCTCACCAAAATTGTGCAGCAAAACGTTCTTCGATTTACGACACTGGGAACGAAGTACTCGTTCTTATTCGATACTCATTTTTATTAAAATAGGCGTTTTTCCCGAATGGCAAAATTTTTCATAGCAGTTGGTAGCTGGAAGCCCTCAGCGTGTTTGATGGTTTGATGCTCTCGTAAGATGATTTTATACGATTTTCAGTGGACAAATTTTATCGCTTTAAAAGTAATTATCATAAAAACTTACCACTTTTTATTCTGATTAACATCGGTGCAATCAATTATCTCGCTTACACAATTTGGGCTGTGGAATTTACCGAACACTTTTTAATAGCACAATCTTATAGAGCTTCTATACTATCTGTTATCTTCCGACGTTCTTGGATAAATTTTGTAGTATTAACAGAAGGGATAATTAACTGGCAATCTCGTTTATATATTTCACGTAAAGCTCTATGCATAATTTGTTAATATTACATTTATCTCAAGAAGACGCACTAAACGCACCTATGACCCACTACTTTAAATATAAAATGTTTTAATAAGAAAATAACTAACAGCCAAAAAAATNTAAAATGTTTTAATAAGAAAATAACTAACAGCCAAAAAAAAATATTTAAAATAAGCAAGGCACCTAAGCGTTGGCTGCTGCATAAAATGACCGATTTTGTGCCTTGGCTCGCTGTTTTCCTTTACCTCCNTATGCATAATTTGTTAATATTACATTTATCTCAAGAAGACGCACTAAACGCACCTATGACCCACTACTTTAAATAGAAAATGTTTTAATAAGAAAATAACTAACAGCCAAAAAAATATTTAAAATCAGCAAGGCACCTAAGCGTTGGCTGCTGCATAAAATGACCGATTTTGTGCCTTGGCTCGCTGTTTTCCTTTACCTCCNAGCAAGGCACCTAAGCGTTGGCTGCTGCATAAAATGACCGATTTTGTGCCTTGGCTCGCTGTTTTCCTTTACCTCCATGAAGTAACATAAACATTTTTCCGTTCCGACATTTAAGTTAGTTGGTTTCAAGAAACAGGTCATGTGTTATATTATTTGAATAAGTCTATAAATGCATTATTTCTTATCGGTTGCAGATAAACAATCATTTAATTATTAATATCGTTTTTTTTNTGAATAAGTCTATAAATGCATTATTTCTTATCGGTTGCAGATAAACAATCATTTAATTATTAATATCGTTTTTTTTATGGGGGCGCAGACAAGAAAATATTTGTCTTCTCTACCACTGAACTTATACATACATTTTATAAAGTGNTTTTTTTTATGGGGGCGCAGACAAGAAAATATTTGTCTTCTCTACCACTGAACTTATACATACATTTTATAAAGTGAAAACGGCAACAAATAAAATAAAAAGAAAACTAAGCAAATCAATAGATCAAAAGGTTATTACAAATTGGTGACTATACTAATATGACAATACGTGATGCTATTACTCATGTAACAGTAAGCATTTAATTAATTTAAAGTAATTAATCAACAGAGTATGGCNCATTTAATTAATTTAAAGTAATTAATCAACAGAGTATGGCTGTACTGTAGACAGGTTTGGGGAATTCTGGGACATGTATCATGCATATGAGCCGGGAGCCACGAGCCACCTCGGTTGTCGAGGCGACCTGAGACGGCCATGTTGTGATGGCACCCGACCACCATATTGGATCCTGGTGACCTTGACCTTGACCCATTACCTTGAATTTAATGACCTTGAACCTACTTGACAAAGTCTAGGTACATATAACGTTTACCTCACACTCGTCCCACTACCCTTACCACACCCCCTCCTAAAAACCACCTCTCAAAATCTTAAAAATTCAAGAAAAGTCGCAAAAAATCAAAAACTTGATTCTAAAAATCGAGAAACATATAACGTTAGCATTACACTTATTCCAACAACCTCGCCCTAACTACTTCCAATTATAAATATTTCGAGAAAAAATTAAAAAAATCTAACGATTGATTCTAAAAATCGAGGAGAATATAATGTTAACCTCACACTCACCAGACCACCCTACTCTCCTCCCCCACACCCTCCACCACCCTCACACAATTATACAAATCTAGAAAACAATTATAAAAATNACCACCCTACTCTCCTCCCCCACACCCTCCACCACCCTCACACAATTATACAAATCTAGAAAACAATTATAAAAATCGAAAGACACTGATAAAAGTTTAGAAACATATTACAGCACCCATAGTGGATGCCAGTGGCCTTGACTTGAACCCAATAACCTCTAAAAAATGTTTACAAAATTATAAAATATTCTAAAAAATTCATAACAATCGACCACCATATTAAGTCACTGACTGCGACCCTCATGTTCAATGTTAATGACCTTGATCTTGACTAAAATAACCTTAAACTATAGAAAATTAGAACAAATTGCGAAAAATCGACGAATATAATAAGAGTTTAGGAACATATTACATCACTGACTCTAACCACAATGTTGAATGTTCGTGACCTAAACCTTGACCCCGTAGCCCCCCCCCCNTCATAAAAATTAGAAAAAAAATTTCAAAACTAGTAACATATTACATTGGGCCCCATTACTTTGCTCAGCCCTCCATAACAAACCACTCTACCCCTCCTCAAAAATTAATCATTGACTTAAGGTAACAAACATTATGCCTCCACCCTTACCAATTAATCATATCTGCCCATTGGCCACTAAATTACAACAATTTAAGTCAATTTTTCTATTTGGCATTACTGGAAATTAAAGTTTGCAAGTTATTTATTTTATTAGTATATGCCACAAGATAGCTCCCATGTCGTACAATTCCAAACACATGGCCTTGGTGACAACGCATGCATTCTTCGTCTTGACCGGCCTGGTCCAGGCAAATTCGATATATGGCATCGATGACTATTGCTACAAGTCAGCGGATATCGCGTGCGGAAGAAGAACAGCGAAGTCAAGATTGGGGTGCAGAAACAATCAGTTAGGAGCTAAAGACGGACGGTCGCCATGATGAAACTAGATTAATGATGCATTGTAATGGTGACCAGCGCAACACCATTCTGTACAGTGAGAAGATGATATGGCAGACCTTGCGCTCACCACTCATGTATGACGTTCATTTAGCAACGACGTCGTGAGCTGGCAGCCATCTTGAAAAGCCTTTGGCCATATAAGCAGTGGCAGCCGGCCCGATCGCCAGTTCTCGGCCTCGCCAGCAAACATGTCTTCCAGTCTTCATATCCGAAGGTTGCATTAAGTTTACCAGTATCGTGGCTACCAGCCACCACAGCCAGCAGAGCATCATTTCGAAGTCGATAACTACAGTGGATCTGAAGGAGAGGACTTTGACCTGCTTCCAGATCGTCGCCCAGTGGAAGATGTCGACCGCAGAACGTTCGATCATAATTCGCGGTATGATTACGTCTATATAAGCCAACACTGTGTAGAATATAGCATCCGCTTTAGAGATGAGTGTGGTGAGATTCGCAGCTTGACTTATTTTGAAATGTGCAATGGGAATATTCATTACTTATGCATTTCAGCATGCAAACTGAAATCAGCACACTGTTACTTGTGGCACAGGTCGCGATCTAAATAAAATATTTTAGTAAGTTTTATACACACAGTTTATTTACATGAAATGTGGTTGGCGTTTAGTACAACGGTACCTTACATTTGTCCAGCAGAAGCACAAACTTCACAGAGCATCAATTAACTGACCGATGACGGATTTTAAAATCGACTTAAGTGCGTCTTTTGAATTTGAATCACTCACATACGGAAGCGTGCCGGTTGCCTCCAGAAACAACAAATCAACCACGTCATCGATGCTGCTCGTTGATTCGAGATGACAGGTTGCTGTACTGTGGGGGCTGAGTCTACTAACTCCTATGTAGGTGGCGGCGTTCGAGGTATGCAGATCCGATGTTGATGACGCACAGTTTGGCGCATGCAGGGGTGTTTTGACTCAACATATTACAGCAGCTACCACGTCGTCAGACGAGCACGGAAGTTTGTTTTCATCGCGCATGTAAAAATCACAACACTTGCGTAGCATGGGGTACAGTCGATGACCTGCTGGCAAGGCTCGAATGAGACGGCAGTCCCAGTACCGATCCAATGCAATTTACCGTCGCACACCTCTTCATACTCATTGGGCTTGCTACCGGACCCGTAACTATAGACAACGCGACTTAGTCCAGATTTTACGTAATGATACGTTCTTGCCAGATGGAAGCCAGCTATGTTATCTATCTGCCGAGAACTGGATGCTCGTGGACGTAGTATATATACACTGAAGAGTTAAAACAAATTGGTACACCTGCCTAATATCGTGTAGAACCCTCCCGAGCACGCAAAAGTGCCANTACACTGAAGAGTTAAAACAAATTGGTACACCTGCCTAATATCGTGTAGAACCCTCCCGAGCACGCAAAAGTGCCACAAGACAACGTGGCATGGACTTGATTAATGTCTGAAGGTATGCAGGAGGCAATTAACACCATGAATCCTGCAGGGCAGTCCACAAATCCCATCTGCGCCAATTTGAGAAAGGGTCGCACGTCTGTCACGTTTAATGATTCTCGTCAGTCGTCGTTTGTCCCGTTCGTTCACGATCTTTTTCCGGCCGCGGCGATGTCGAAGATTTGATGTTTTACCGGATTTCCGATATTCACGGTACACTCGTGAAATTGTCGTAAGCGAAAATCCAAATTGTGTCGCTACCTCGGAGATGCTATGTCCCATCTATCGTGCGCTGACTATAACACCACGTTCAAACTCACTTAAATCTTGATAACCTGCCATTGTAGCAGCAGTAACCGATCTAGTAACTTTGCCAGACACGTGTTGTCTTATATAGGCGCTTCCGACCACATCGCGTAACTTTGATTGGTTCCATACCTCTGTTATTTGCATACGCANTTTGATTGGTTCCATACCTCTGTTATTTGCATACGCACGCCTCTGCCAGTTTTTTTTGGCTCTCCAGTGTATGTTAGAATGCTTGTCATGTAGGTGGCCTTAAAAAACACTCTTTTTGCCTCGTATTCTATAGTGTAAAAATAACTCCTGACAATTTATTTATTTAACTTAAAATCCATTTTTAAACGAAAATATTAGTTGAAAAAAATTATTATTTTCACATGTTTATTAAAAAAAACAACCATAATTTTTCGATAAACGTGGTTTGTGTTGAAATATATTTTTTCGCGTCTTCTTAGCCTAGTTTCCGAAGGAAAGAAAGGCTTATGAGATTACTCTCCTGTCTGTGTGTCTGTGTGTATAGGTGTGTGTGTATGTGTGTGGATGTGTGTGGCTGTGTGTGTCCTCCCTTACAATTTTAGAACGCGTTAACCAAATTTTACCAAACTCGGTACACATAGAGTACTAAGTAAGGAGGCCTGACTTTTATAGTTTTCGACCACGCCAGGCACTTACCTTACCAATAGCGGTCATTTTAAAATTAAGGGTGATAAGTAATATCTCGGTAACCATTCAACCAATTTTAACCGCCATTTGGGAAGATAGCACTACATGAAAAATTAAAGCTTTTTCGTTATACATCTCGAAAACTATTCTCCCATTTTCACTCAATTTGGCACGTAAGTTATACTATGATTGGCCAGGTAAGTAATTAAACTTAATTAGACACTTATTTTCAAAATTGCGGCATTACAAATATTTTAAGTTTATTTGGTATTACTACCATACCGTTTCACCAATTTCAATGAAATTTTTTACGATGACAGTATTTCAAACAAACATCATATAAGTAAAAAAAATAACCACTTTGTCCTCCATTTCGGAAGATAATGCCACCCGAATAAATAAACCTTTTATGTTATATCTGGAAAAGTACTCAATCAACTATCTAAAAATTTGGCAAGTAAGTAAAACTGTAATAGGCCCAAGCAAAGGTAAGTATTGAGCTTTATTAGGCACTTATTTTCAAAATTTCGGCCATACAAATATTTTAGGTTTATTTAGTATAACTGCCATACCAAATGACCAATTTAAACCAAATCTTTTACGCTGACAGTATCTTTTATAAGCATAAAATAAGACTAAAAACTTATGTCCCGCCATTTTTTTAGCATAGCGCTGCATCAATTTATCAAGTTTTTGTGTAATTTCTCGAGAAACAATTAACAGATTCTACCAAATTTGTCAGTCAAGTAGTACTGCCGCAGTTGATATACAAAAATATGTTTCAAGTGTGTCAGACGCTTATTTTCTAAATGGCGGTCATATAGTTATTTTAACATAGTATGCTAAATCTTCGAAACATTGTATCATTTCCAACATAACTTTGTACGTTGGGAATATATATAACAAACATCAAATGTGTCATCACGGTGTCTCTTTTGTCCTCCATTTTGTAAGATAGTGCCACATGAATAAATATTTTTATGTCATATCTCGGGAAACAATTGGCCGATTCCTACTAAATAGGGCAAACAAGTAGTACTGTGACAGGTAGTGATAACTGTTCTATTTTAGCTGTGTCAGACACGTATTTAAAAAATGGCGGCCATATAGCTATTTTAGTTTTGTACGTCATATCGTCGAAACCATGTAATTAATTCCAATTAAACTTTGTATGATGGCTGTATATAATACAACAATCCAATCTGTACAAATAAAATCTATTTTGTCTGCCATTTTATAAAATATTATCACTTCACAAATTAAAATTTTGTGATCTCCGAAAAAACAACCAATTTCTACAGAATTTGGCAAACAATTAGCACTATGGAAGACTATGTAATCTGATCAATTTTGAGATGGTCAGATACACATATTTTGAAAATGGCGGCCATATAAACATTTTAGCTCCGAAATTTTATTTATGAAACTGCATAACAAATTTCAACTTAACTTAGTATGCTGACAGTATCAGTTATATCAATAAAAATTGTCAATGTAAAGCCTCATTTCTCCGCCATTTTGTAAGATAACCCCACAAAAAAAATATAGTCTTTATGCCGTATATCGGGAAACAATCAACCGATTTCTTTCAAATTTGTCAAAGTTGTTCTATGGTAGGTTATTATAATTTATGTTTTTAGTATGTAAGTCTCTTATTTTCTGAATAGCATGGATAGAAACATTTTAGATTAGTGTTCTTATCTACGAAACTATATAACATATTTAAATTTAACTCTGTATATTGAATCTATGAAAAAACCGAATGTGCTAATGTATAAACTTTTGCCCTCTATTTATGAACATCATCACTTGATCAGTGGAGGTTTTATACCATATCTCGAGGACCAATCAACTGATATGCATACAGAGATTCTCCCTTGCTGGATTTTTTGCAAAGTAGTGTCAGGTGAGTAAACTAAACATTTTTGTCGTATTTGCGGAATCATTTGACTAATTTCCACAAAATTTTGCATTCCTACAATAGGCCATGTAAAGTTACATGATTTAAACGGGGTCGTGCAATTATTTTAAAAATGGCTGCCATATATATATTTTTATATGTTTGGCATATCTACTTAACAATTTAACAATTCATATCATACTTTTCATGCTGATATGATATATTACAAACAACCTGTACAAGGCCTCTTCTTAGGCAATTTTGTAAGATAGCGCCATTTAAGAAAATAATGTTTTTATACCGTATCTCGGAGACCAATAACCCGACTTCCATCAAATTTTTCACACAAGTAGCATTATGGTTGACCATGTAAATGTATGTGTTTAAGTGGCTCAGACACATTTTTCAGAGTGATGGCCGAGTAAATATTTTAAGTTAGTAAACCATATCATTAAAAAAATTACACTGATTACATCCGAAGTTGATGCTTCGAATCCTACTTCCGTGAGGCAGTTGATTGCAAGTTTGCTTAATTTAACTAGTTTTTCTGAATTTGAATTCCGGGTAAGTCACTTGTGTATTTTAATTATCTTTGTACTGTTTCACATGTTTCTGGTTTCATCTCTAATGATGTTACTGTCCATAAGACGTCAAAGCCTACCTACCATCTAAGCTTTCAAGAAATTCACTAGAATTTATTTTGCACCCATGTAGATAAGAGTAGGCTCATTTGTTAAACTGCTTGTTTTTTTCTTGTGCAATGAAATTTTTACAGGTTCGACTTTTACAATGTAACGTTAACTTCGCTGAAAATGTTTATCCATTGTGTGTGTGTGGATTCGTTGCATCGGTACTAACAGTGATACATTTATAGCATTTTCTTTTCTGTGACGTAAAAATGTTGCATATTATAATATTTTGAAAATTAATCATTTAAAAGCCTATTTTTCTAGATTTTATATAATACGTGTCTCAAAATTCTACTGCCTTGTAAGAATAACGTCGCAGAGACAATACCGTGTAATGAAAGTACTTTAACTAAATTTGTCCCTCTCCCCTCCCAATAAGATGAATAGAGCCATGCCAGTATTATTTGGCCACAAATAAAAATAAAACGGTTTGAAATGGCAAATTAGATATAATATGCTACGTTGAGTGCTGGACTGAAATTATTTAATTTTAGTGTTTTAGCGCCTGTCACAAAGGAAACAAGATGAGGAAAAGTGTGCATTGAACTCATAAAGTTCGTTTGCGAACATTATTTTCTTCACTAGCATGACCTCTGCGGTAGGAGAATAATATGTGGCCGCTCTACTTTTCTAGAAATGTCAACTAACATGAAATAGAGTATAGCCTATTTTGAAGTAAAAAGTTTGTGTGCAATGAACGATGACTATTTTGGATGCTTTTCTTAATTTCAATATTAATGCTATTTCCTTCCGGTCAAGCGTGTGTGTACCACGTAACTAATGGTCTCTCGTTAGACCGGTTTCAAATAAATTTGGTACTGGAGAGCTTTAACTTTTTTACTTTTAGCAAAAATCTGTTTGCAAATCTTTTCACTTTGCGTAGGCCAGAAATAATTATAATAATAATAATGGCATGTGGGGAGCGCGCCCAGGGCAAGGCAACACCCGCCGAGTGACGGTCTTTCCAGCTGGGACCCGTATAGGCTAGGTAAATTAGGAAAAAAAAGGGCCTTTAGCGGAAAGTTTAGATATAGTCGTAATCGTTGTCATTCCTTATGGTTTTTGGGTCGCTGAACACGAATCTGAGGTTTCCTGACAGAATTTTTGCCCGGAACATTGTTTTTTTTTTGCAAAAAACCTCGAAATTTTGGCACTTTTTTTGGTTATCTGACTATATCTTGGGAAGTATGCGTTGTTTCGAAAAGACGAATCTATACACAATTGAAGTAAATAAAATTGCCTACATTTTAGGTTTATAACATTTTTTTCTATGACCAACCGTTCCGCCGCTAGAGCGCGCCAAAAAAAGGGCAAAATCCCCAAAAATAGCAAAAACTCCATATTTATACTTTCTACGCCCGATGTCCGTGGAAACGACTCATGTTATGATAGTTTTGACCATGTATGGTATTGAACTTGAT
>NQII01001543.1:13407-77309 GCA_002778355.1 Clitarchus hookeri
TAGAGTGAGAAGATATTACCAAAAAAGATTTTTAGAAATATTGGGGACTTAGTACTGGCGTGTCTAAACTGGACGATGTTTGTGTTAAGCAAGTTATGCGATGCCAAGAGAGTTATGTACTTATGTCTTTATTGTATAGATTTGGTATTCAGAGTAGTGTGTGTGTGTGTGTGTGTGTGTGTATGGCATTAGTGTACTTCGTATTTTTTTCTTTTGTACAATATAGTAGGTATTTGTTATTAAGGCTGCAGCAAAACAGATAAAATTTGTATTTCAGATAAAATTATTCAAAAAATACAAAGAGCAAAATTTTTTTATTCTAAGAAAATGTCATGTCATACAATGCGTACAAGTTGAAAAACGTTTAGTACAAATATAAAATTACAAATTTTTTGGGGAGTGTCGATAGTGAATTGTAAATTTTAATGCTTAAATGTAATCCAGACACTTTTTTTTTGTGCGGAAATATAACGGAATATAATATTTCTCTTTTTTGGGGCATTTTAAAACGTATTTTATTTTCTGCGGGAAGTGTTTGCTAGAATTAACCTGAACAGTCGGCAATTTTCTTTCCACTTTCGTTCACGAATACCTCTTGGCCTGTCTTTATATAAAGACAGTCACGAGGCATTCGAAAGAAGACATCGTGGCCACACATCGAGTCACAGAATACCATTTCGCCTCGTAGATATTGTTGGCTGGGGGGGAGGGAGGACGTCTTTATACAACGACAGTAAAAAGTCACGGAATGGGTCCCCAGGAGAGCGAGGTGACTGGACCTTGGCGGTAATTCACTTATCCGCTATCCCGTGCTCCGCCAGGTGAGACGGTGTAAGCGAGGTGATACCTCGCGTTCCGCCCGCCGAGTCTTAAGAGTGGGCGCGCGTGCGTGACGCACAGCCTCCACACCGACCCTCCTCCTTCTAACTACAATCTCTTCCCAGGAACTGTCAGCATCCTCCATCCCGTTCGCATTTCGGAAACGAGAATCCTTCACCGGCGCTCTCAGCTCAATCGCGTTCTTGAACTTTTTCCTGATCCCCCCCTTTTTTTTTTTATCATTGCACTTGCACCATCTATGCTAGTTCTTAATTTCGCGTACTTCCAGCTGACCTGTCAGTTATGAGCAGGGGTATGACGGCAGATAGAGAGCGAGTCGGGAGACCGTCTAGAGAAGAAAAAGAAAAAATAATGAACGGAGTTCTTGACGAGTGGCAAAATAGATGGTCTGACTCAGAAAAAGGAAGACAGACCTACGCACTGTTTACCAGACATCAGAACGAGACTGCACTGTAAGTGGATCAAATTGAACTACTACATATGCAGCTATTCACAGGCCACGGTAACTTCAAGGCGAAGTTACACAGCTTTCGGCTCGTGCAATCTCCGCTGTGTGATGTGTGCGGAGTAGATGACACAGTACATCATGTCATAATTGAATGTCTTAAGACAGAGGGCATCAGGAGCTGGCTAGAAGATAAAGTTCAAGAAATGGGCATTCACTTGAGAATTGAAGAAGTAATGGTTAACAAAGATCTGCACAATCTTTGGAATAAATTAGCCACTAAAATTGGTAGAAGGCTAGAAGAATTCGACAAATGGAATAAGCGAATTTCTGATGACCCATAATGGCGTATTCAGGTAAAGGCTTGCAAAACAAGTAAGTCGGAATATCTCAGATTGGCCAGGAGGGCAGGTTTTTAAAATGAGAATACCGAGTAAAGGCACAAAGAAAGAGAATGGCCCGACGAGACAAGAGGAGAAAGTGCCGTGCACTGTCTTACTCATCAGAGTACAGTTACAGTGCGGGAGGATGGAGGGTGTGCTGGCCTTCGGGCCTTAAAAAACCTGTTCTTAATTTCGCTACGTCCGTGCTGAAACAGCTTCTGTCACACCTTTCAGAGTAATTTTTTTCTTCTTTGTCTAATTAATGCAATATTGACGTCCTCGCTTTTGTGCTCTTCAGATAACCGAACAGAGAACTAAACTTTACGGAAGATAACGCACACGTCGAATGCAGGTAAGTTCGCGATGCAAGTCGATGCGCAATCGACCACCTTACCATGGTCGACTCTGAGAAGAGATGAGCTGGTAAACATAACGGCTTGCTGGTGTTTTGTGTAGTCTATTCGCGGTATCTGCACACGTTTTTGGAATCAAACCTTGGAAAAATCACCCCACGTATGACGTGTTTACTTGTTTACAAAATATGTCATGTATCACACGCGTTTTATGTTTTTCTTAACGCAAAATTATATTATATTTACTTAAATTGGTATTTCACTTATTAACTATCATATTTAAATTATAATTAATACCAACAAATCAGAGAGAACATAGATGTGTTGGCGATGCTTAGTAAGAAATAGCTCTCGTGCAAAACATTATTTAAGTTGAGTACGCACGAATGTGGTGCGCTGTCCCTTTAGTGTAATATTCTGTACTTAATTAAGCTCTGTTTGCATGAGGCGGAGGAATAATCTGAAAGTATAACTTCAACAGGGCGTCATGGAAATTTTGACTTAACAGTGGATGGGCTATAGAAAGTGATTACAATAACTCTGGCAAAATTATTTTTAATTCCATCCACCGTGAGCCTGTCGTGGTCAAGCTTCTTTTTACTTAAGACTAAAGGATAAAGCTAATAACAAGTGTTGCTAATGCACTTCTAATGTTATAACTGGTTTCATGGTAGCTTGTCCTTCAGCAAAAATAATTTATGTTACGAAAGCTTGCCTGCTTCCACCTTGACAACCTTACACAGACTGTAATTAATTGTATTATAAATATATGAAATATTGTATACCATGGGTTCGTTCTGAATAAAAAATTTAAAGTTCAAATGCAATTTAAAAACCGGTATTTTAAAGCGACTGTGTGTTTCCAGTCCGAGATAAATAAGGGAACAACATACAACACCATATATGGCTGCGCATTTGCCAGGAGACAAGAAGAGTAACGACGTGCGAGCNACAACATACAACACCATATATGGCTGCGCATTTGCCAGGAGACAAGAAGAGTAACGACGTGCGAGCTACATAACTTCTGCTGTCCTCCCGCACTGATTACAAGCTAAGTGCTGCGATCTTCCAATTATATGATGTGCACTGTACTTGTGCCGGGCGTGCTACTCACTGCAGCCAATGAACAAAGTGGTGCATGCNCATTGCACTTGCACCATCTATGCTAGTTCTTAATTTCGCGTACTTCCAGCTGACCTGTCTGTCATGAGCAGGGGTATGACGGCGGATAGAGAGCGAGTCGGGAGACCGTCTAGAGAAGAAAAAGAACAAATAATGAACGGAGTTCTCGATGAGTGGCTAAATAGGTGGTCTAACTCAGAAAAAAGGAAGACAGACCTACGAACTGTTTACCAGACATCAGAACGAGACTGCACTGTAAGTGGATCAAATTGAACCACTACATATGCAGCTATTCACAGACCACGGTAACTTCAAGGCGAAGTTACACAGCTTTCGGTTCGTGCAATCTCAGCTGTGTGATGTGTGCGGGGTAGATGACACAGTACATCATGTCATAACTGAATGTCTTAAGACAGAGGGCATCAGGAGCTGGCTAGAAGATAAAGTTCAAGAAATGGGCATTCACTTGAGTATTGAAAATGTAATGGTTAACAAAGATCTGCACAATCTTTGGAATAAATTCGCCACTAAAATTGGTAGAAGATTAGAAGAATTTGACAAATGGAATGAGCGAATTTCTGATGATCCATAATGGCGTATTCAGGTAAAGGCTTGCAAAACAAGTAAGTCGGAATATCCCAGATTGACGAGTACGACAGGTTTTTAAAATGAGAAAACCGGTAGAATACCGAGTAAAGGCACAAAGAAAGAGAATGGCCCGACGAGACAAGAGGAGAAAGTGCCGTGCACTGTCTTACTCATCAGAGTACAGTTACAGTGCGGGAGGATGGAGGGTGTGCTGGCCTTCGGGCCTTAAAAAACCTGTTCTTAATTTCGCTACGTCCGTGCTGAAACAGCTTCTGTCACACCTTTCAGTGTAATTTTTTTCTTCTTTGTCTAATTAATGCAATATTGACGTCCTCGCTTTTGTGCTCTTCAGATAACCGAACAGAGAACTAAACTTTACGGAAGATAACGCACACGTCGAATGCAGGTAAGTTCGCGATGCAAGTCGATGCGCAATCGACCACCTTACCATGGTCGACTCTGAGAAGAGATGAGCTGGTAAACATAACGGCTTGCTGGTGTTTTGTGTAGTCTATTCGCGGTATCTGCACACGTTTTTGGAATCAAACCTTGGAAAAATCACCCCACGTATGACGTGTTTACTTGTTTACAAAATATGTCATGTATCACAAGCATTTCATATTTTTCTTAACGCAAAATTATATTATTTTTGCTTAAATTGGTATTTTACTTATTAATTATAATATTTAAATTATAATTACTACGAACGAAAACAGAGAGAACATAGATATGTTGGCGATGCTTAGTAAGAAATAGCTCTCATTCAAAACATTATTTAAGTTGAGTACGCACTAATGTGGTGCGCTGTCCTTTTAGTGTAATATTCTGTACATAATTAAGCTTTTTTTGCATTAGGCAGAGGGATGACCTGAAACTATAACTTCAACAGGGCGTCATGGAAATTTTGACGTAATAGTGGATGGGCTATAGAAACTATTTTTAATTCCATCCACCGTGAGCCTGTCGTGGTCAAGCTTCTTTTTACTTAAGGCTAAAGGATAAAGCTAACGACAAGTGTTGCAAATGCACTTCTAATGTGATAACTGGTTTCATGGTAGCTTGTCCTTCAGCAAAAATAATTTCTGTTACGAAAGATTGCCTGCTTCCACCTTGACAACCTTACACAGACAGTAATTAACTGTATTATAAATATATGAAATATTGTATACCATGGGTTCGTTCTGAATAAAAAATTTAAAGTTCAAATGCAATTTAAAAACCGGTATTTTAAAGCGACTGTGTGTTTCCAGTCCGAGACAAATAAGGGAACAACATACAACACCATATATGGCTGCGCATTTGCCAGGAGACAAGAAGAGTAACGACGTGCGAGCTACATAACTCCTTCTGTCCTCCCGCACTTATTACAAGCTAAGTGCTGCGATATTCCAATTATATGATGTGCACTGTACTTGTGCCGGGCGTGCTACTCACTGCAGCCAATGAACAAAGTGGTGCATGCTGGCCGGTGTAGGCATCGGCCATTCACAAATGAGAATTACAGAAACGTCAACAAATAGAATCTCTCAAGAGGAAGACGCTCAGATCTCTAGCCATTGTTTCCTTGTCTCGTACAGTGACAACCATGAATATACTTAATGTGCAACACGCTCTTTTTCATGGGCACGTGGTCTGAACGGGTTAACCAGTGAAGAAATTCATTGCTACCGCGAAATACAGACTACTGATTTTTTCAATGTAAAACTCCAACAAGGAACATATGGAGAGATAATTATATCGATCCGAAAACTCTACCAGAATATATCAAAGATTATTTACATTAATTTGCAGCAAAACCAACATAAAAAACGAAGCAATGAGAAGGCAAAAAAAAAAACCAAATTATTTTTATTCGCTCAGAAACTAAGTCGTAATCACTATAACGCACACGCCATGACGAATAACTGAAAACTTTGTTTAAAACCTCGACGACAATATAAAATAAACAGCATAACACTTATCATGATGACATAACTCCACCATAACCTTCTATAGCAAATACACTCAAAGAGAAATTTAATGTTCGCCAAAATTTTCAACATTAAATAAACTGGGTAGATATAAAATTACGGTAGATTTATGACACCTACCGGATATTTAGTTTATTTTCTGCATGGTGTTGCAGCAGCAACACACTAGTTCTAAAGCTGAATAAGCGATTTCAGTCGGTGGATTGCTACTCACTAAAAAATTAAGGCAGCAAAATAATAATAATAATATTGTCTCAAACTAGTGTAATAGGCAGGAAATAAGTTAAGTTTACCGTTATATCAGTGTAATTAAGTCACCGCATGAAAAAAATTTAGTTACATTTCATTAAATGGAATATATCGGTTTACGAATCAGGGATGGTGAGTGGTAATGAAGCGTCACAGAGCACGGCGTCGCCAAAGAACAACGTCACCCTACAATTATGTAAACAGTTGTGTGCATTGGGTCTGAACTGATAAATGCAACCACGGTGTTGTAGCAGGTGAAATATCTTTTATACATAATAATGCATATTTTGGAAAGCGAAACGTAAATAATACATGCAACGCTCTTTGAAACTTGTGAACGTTCACAGTTTATTACCCGTAGTCTGAGGGTATGCGTAAAAGATTTAAGATAACAATGCGAAATTCAAAATTTAACAAGAAGATAAGCATACACTATTGACAATACTAAGAGTTGACAATAATAAAAATTAACAGTTACGCCGAGCGCAGCAATCTAAAACTGAAAAATAAAATTTAAAAAAATTTCTTTAATTAGGTAAATTTGTATTGTGATTCTACGAAGATGGTAAACACAGAACTTTTACTTGTATACGCCCTGTTTATTTATTCTCCACTACATAAAACCAACATTGCCACGGGCCTCATCGCATTGCCCATGCATCGGTCCAGTTAAACTGCGAGATTATCAGCAACGTTAATATTTTGCAAATTTGGTAATTCTTAAACTTGCGTGCATTAAAAAAAAAAAATCTCGAAGCAAAAGAAATCATTTCAGTTTTTTTAATGCATACATAACACTTTTAATAAAACTATTTAGATAAGGAACTACTTTTCCTCGAGCGTTACCAACTTTACTGGACGCGNAAAAAAAAATCTCGAAGCAAAAGAAATCATTTCAGTTTTTTTAATGCATACATAACACTTTTAATAAAACTATTTAGATAAGGAACTACTTTTCCTCGAGCATTACCAACTTTACTGGACGCGTGCTTGTCGAGAGTGCCCGTTAAAATATACGCAGGTAGGGTAAGCGAAATGTTTTGAAGGTTGGTTTCTGAAGTGTGAACTACCTATATTCCGAAGAGACATTCGTGTCATAAAAAAGTCGAATATGCGCGTAATATTCTATTTGAAAACTGATTTCGACAAAAACACTGCGACGCATTTCCACGCAACATANTCCTCGAGCGTTACCAACTTTACTGGACGCGTGCTTGTCGAGAGTGCCCGTTAAAATATACGCAGGTAGGGTAAGCGAAATGTTTTGAAGGTTGGTTTCTGAAGTATGAACTACCTATATTCCGAAGAGACATTCGTGTCATAAAAAAAGTCGAATATGCGCGTAATATTCTATTTGAAAACTGATTTCGACAAAAACACTGCGACGCATTTCCACGCGACAGATAAGTTTCATGCCAGATGGCCTCTCGTCTAACAGCCATCAACTAGCGGCAACGCTGTTAGGTCCGAAATAAAAGTCATCAGCTCCACTTTGGCTGCTCCGCAAGAGCCACCCTGATCACCGGACTGTAGATAAAGCTATTACGATTCTGAAAGTAATAGTGAGTCAAAGGGAAGTGCGTTTAGCAACCCACTTTCTGATATCTCACTGCACGAGCCTCATCATCCTCAGCATTTAAAAGCAGGCAGATCGGCCAGGCCAGGTAAAACTTGGAATTAATGCCCGGTTCTCCAGAAAAAACATTTTAAATTATAAAACTACATCGTAGTTAAGTAAATGAATCACTGTTATCAAATTGAATGCTCGCATGTAGCGTGTGGCGTTTGTTGATGAATGCAATAAAATTGTGTGACCACATATCTATAAATAAATTTTTAACGATCGTGTATATTGTAAAACCATCGAGCTTCACAATATATGTGACAGCAGAAAGTCCAGACAGTAAAAGCAACAGACAAGCAGGGGAGAGTGCTTTAATATTTACAGCCCTTGCCTCTGGTTAAGCGATATGTTTTTTATTAGTTTGGTTCCGATAAGCTGTTCACGACAATAAACAAATGACACAGACGACGTTCATTCTGTATTTGCTAAAATATATCGAGTGCAACTACTTTAAATATTTCTCAAGAGACTCATAAAATTAGAACTTTAAGGCCAGGATATAAATTTTAGCAAGACATATTCAGATACCTTATTTTTCCAGAAAAAATTGTTCGCAGTAAGCTATGAATATTTTACTACACTTAAGAATTTTCTTTCATAATTATTATATAGCGGTATGTAGGAATATGACGTAGAATAATTCACTAGATACAACAATTACAGGATTTGATTGAAATTATATAATGCAATTTATTATGTCATTGATAGTTTCACGATTGTTAACTATCTCCGTGATGAGTTGGTTGGTCCTTAAATAAGATTATGTGTACTATGGCACTTGAACTGTTGATAAAGCGTATAAACTTTCGACAGTTACAGTTAGTGAACCAATCAAAACGTTCTAAAGTGAATAATTATATATGTAACTTTATGCCAGGAGGCATACAATGGTCAATGGCAAACAAGTCCATGAGATGCTGGAGATTATAATCCAGAATCTTATGACCCGAGGTCACTTTCAGTAACAAGACCTAGAGGTACAAAACACTTCAGCAAAATACGCCTCTGTAGAGGGCTCGATATATTAATTGGCAGCTGGAAAGTTTCACGGTAAAGCCGTACGGTCGTTGCGCCATCATCATGTTTAAGTCACGTACACATTATATAGGTTATGCACGGTAAAGTGAGCACTTTTGAAAGCCCTCTCAATTGCAATAATAGTCAAAATAAATTTTTACTCTAGCCTCAGACGTTAACTTCCGAGTGCGGTGGAATATACACACTGTGTTTATTACTTACATCACGATATTTTTTTTTAATGTGGTTAAATGATAAAACATGGCGGAAAGGAAAAAGTAGCAAGGCCAACCCCAAAAGTGCTCACTTTATAGTGAACAGCCTATACCAGGAAGTTCTTCAAGCCGTAAGCGGGATAATCTAGTAAGTAGCCACTATCATGATATCCCTTGCAAAGAGCATTAAAATAAAACTTTGACATAACAGGAATTATGCAATACGCATATCATGCAAAATCAAATAAGAAAAAAAAATCCTCGTCAAAAGAAAGTCTGGCATCATCAGGTTGGCCCACCGTTGAAGTTAAGACATGTTAAAGATTGTTCATCAACAAAAATAAGTCCCTTAAATTATTAGCAAAGTCTATATATAAAGCATGTCCAAGCATACATCAACATTATCAACAATAACTTAGCTACACCTATCAAACTGCTTGCTTCGAAGTGAATATAAGAATATTAACTATTTAAAATGGTTTACTACCATTTTGAAACATTCTACATTATAAAGAGGTGTATTAAAATTTATCTTACTTCTTATTAGAAACGCTATTTTCTCTTAAAAGNGAAACATTCTACATTATAAAGAGGTGTATTAAAATTTATCTTACTTCTTATTAGAAACGCTATTTTCTCTTAAAAGTGTCATTAATATCATGACACAGGTAGACATAATTTTCTGGGAAACAGTACATTCCATGTTCAGAAATAAAAATTACAACCAAAGAAGAAAAAAATTGTAATTCTTGATCTAAAAATCAATAACTTTTACAATAATTGTAGGGGNAAAAATTACAACCAAAGAAGAAAAAAATTGTAATTCTTGATCTAAAAATCAATAACTTTTACAATAATTGTAGGGGGAAACTTTATTTATATAGATTTGTTATAAATCTACATTAATTTCAAAATAACGGGAAAAATTATTTTTAAATCNGGGGAAACTTTATTTATATAGATTTGTTATAAATCTACATTAATTTCAAAATAACGGGAAAAATTATTTTTAAATCTGATTTCTAATTTGTAATCTTTCTCAAAGTTTATTTTCGCATAGGACAGAACATGAATATGAAAGAAAGTCAAAAACAGTTGCTCCATTATTTAAAATGACGATGTTTCTTATTAGTTTTGTCAACTGATAACCGTGTTTCTGAGGGCAGATACAAAGTACTAAATTATAATAAAGATGTACTGCAGTATTCACGTATAAAAGCATCTCCGAATAGCAATAAAAACTTCTAATTTTCCTCGGTAACACAAACAAGTATTGCAATATAAATGTTACAGTGTGCTGTCCTAAACGGTCTTAAAGGGATCTGGTGAAACAAACCATCGCTTAAATTTGTAACTAATTCAAGGTCAGCCGTATATCTCGAAAATCAACATCCCAAACTAAGCTTACACCTTAAATTTTTCTATATTTTAATATAAACTCTGTTAAATGATTTTGTCATCAATTTTTCAACATTCGTTCTATATAATAACATCCTGTCACACGATTATGTAATTTAAATTTGTCATTGAAAATTATACACAAGCATATCACAGTTAGTAAGTTCGTCAACTGATTGGCTAGCCCAGAGTTTAGTTAGCCAGGTATCACGGCGACGTTTAATAAGTTCATGAACTGGGGGCCTCTGAGTGTATGCAACCACACACCACGGCGACGTTTAACAAGGTCGTGGACTGGCACCCTGAATGTAGGCGACCACGCACCACGGCTTCCAAGGCGATATTGACTGTACTATGTATAGCCTAGTTTCATCGACACATTCCCACTAGTCTTTAATTGGTTAATTTCGCGGTTGGCAGTGTATACAAACCGAACAGAAAGACACACCTAAGTACGGCTTTCAAAATTGTATGATAAAACTTCATTTCAGGCGGATATTGTTCACATAAATAAGTCTCGCTGACTGAAGTTTTTTATTTGTACCTCAAACTTTTATTAGTTACAAATATGTCCTACTAAGCCTACTAATTTTATAAATGCGTAAGTCTCTCTCTCTCTCTCTCTCTCTCTCTCTCTCTCTCTCTCCGTGTGTGTGTGTGTTACCACTCAGCTCCATAATGGCAGAACGGATTTTGATGAAATTTGGTATGTAGGTACTATAGGTCCTGGAATAGGACATAAAATACATTTTATCCCGGAAAAGTGTACGGTTTCTGTGAAATAACAACAAATCGTAATTCTACAACTGCTGGGAATGTGACCGAAACATTTTTTTCCTCTGGTGTCAGAGTTTATCAGGCCGCCCAAGGTCCTCTGAAATGGCTTAACGACTGCTATCAAACGATAACAGCCACGACCGAATATTTAACGTGCCCTCCGAAGCCTGGAAGCGCTCAGATGTTGTGCCACTAAACGGTCACCCATCCAAATGTGTGCCGCTAGGAACGTTGCTTAACATTGGTGATCGAATAAGATCCCTCAGCCAAGCGCAAAAAGTTGCACCTAGGTACACTTATTTCTAAAGCTACAACTTGATAAAACTCACGTTTTGATTTTCATGCATCGACTCTGGAAGGCGGAAATGTAATTACGCGATAGTTGCACAGATACACTCCAAAAACTATACCCTACTTCTTGGCTATCGGGTAAAAAATATTTCCTTCCTTTTGGGTTTCCGTAATCAGTTAAAACCTAGGCCAAAATAGTATAATTTTATAATTCTGTTTTCACATACATTAATTGACTTTTCTCTATTTACATATTAGTGTATCACTGTAAAACTCAATATTACCCGGGTGATGCCGGGCCGGTTCGCTAAATTCCTATAAACAACTGCGTATTTACCTGGACGGATGTCAAAAGTTATTTTGTCTGCTTGAACAAACCCTTTTCCTCAGCGCTGACTACAGGTTGCAAACGGCTCTGTCGGCGAGAAAGTCTCCTGGCGGTAGGAAACAGAACGGAAGTGCAGAGTGAGGTTCGGCAATTACCTCCGAGTGTCGCAAAAACGCAAAGCAGCTGCGATGAAGTGAGTGCCTGCCGCACTCCTTTGACGTTGGACCAAGAGAAGTAAGTGTGTGCGAGGAAGTTGTCAGAAGAGGAGGGAAAGTGTTGCTGTGGGACGCATGGGTAAATCCCATTCCCATGCTCGATGACTCTCCATCTCCAAAGATACTTCGGGATCGATGAAGGTGTTTCCTGGTCGTGTGAGCACTAAGAAAGTAAAAGAAAAATGCAACCACAATTAACTGCGTTTATTTTAAATAACACACCAGGTGCATTCAGCGAACAAAGCTCTGCCCGCTCTATAGGCAATAATCGTGCAGCGTTTGTAAGGACAAAATACTTCCTGTATCTACCCTGCAAGTATACGACAGATATTAAATGAAGTTATATGATTTAAAAAATACGTAAAGATTTTTAATTTTATGGATTTGCATATAGAAGAATGTGGTATTTTTCAAATGTTTTATCAACTCGCATCATGAGTAAATATATTTGGGCGGCTCTTAACAGTGAGATCTTGAGAGCCGATGAGGGTGACTGAGGTTAGTGTGGAGCAGCGCCGGAATGAGAGAGGGGTACGGGAGATTCCCGAGAAAACCCGCCGACCAGTGGCATTGCTCGGCACGATCCCCACTTGCAAAAATCCGGTGCGATCGTGCCGGGGATTGAGCCTGGTTTGCCTTGGTGGGAGGCGAGCAGTCTAACCGCTCAGNCATCTCGAGATAATTACTTTTACTGCTTTAGATACGGTGGCCTCTTCTGGATGCAGTACAGAAACAATCACACCCAATATCACTAGACTACGCAGCAGAAACTGAACAAACAAGCCTACTTCTTAAGAAGACGGTATGGTCGTTAGCAGCAGTTTGTTCAGCGGAACTTGCAGCGCTGGCTTACAGCACTAACTGGCAGTTTTTAATACAAAAATTGAATTTAAAAATTACTAT
Organism: Clitarchus hookeri; assembly: GCA_002778355.1. NCBI lineage: Eukaryota > Metazoa > Arthropoda > Insecta > Phasmatodea > Phasmatidae > Clitarchus > Clitarchus hookeri. Next base: position 26,129 of record NQII01001543.1, read on the forward strand.
GTTTACCTTGGCAAGATGCACCACATCTTTCTGCAATGCCACGTCTCCTCACTATGTACTATTCCAAGCAATTTTACATTTGTCAAGTCCTTTATTACATAAAATATCGAATTACGATGTACCGAAAATCGAAAGAAAAACATCGGTAAAATATTGTAGAAATATATCGACGATTTATATCGATATATCTTTTATGTAAAATCGTCATTTTGACGTATCGATATTTTTTCCAACATCCTTACAACAGGAGGTCATAACGTTCTCAGTAAGTTTTCTCTACGGTGCGGAGGAGGCTGTCCGAGATTGGGGTGTGTCTTTCTCCGCTCCGGGCGCCACTGTTCCCGTCCCGACGCGGTCGCAAACTCGGTTAATTACACTACCGCCAACCCTCGGGCCTGAACCAGGTCCGCACGGAGGCCGTGGGAAAAACCCGGTCGCGAGAGTCACAAGTTGGCAACCCTCGTCGATAGAACTGCGTACGGAAAGTATCATTCGCGAAAGCTGTCTCTTGCCCGCATGAAAACTCCCGGTCTGTATACAAGGCCATTTTCCCTGTCAAAGAAATAATTATTTTCAACAGCTATAAGAGCTTTAAAATAATTTCGTATTCTCAATTTTATGTCTATTTTGTATCGTTCCGCCAAATACAAACGTAATTATTTTTTCTTTCAAGCGATTGTTAAAAATACGAGCATGCCAATTTATTTAAATTTATTTTTCGTATGGCGCTACCTTACAAAATGGCGGACAAAAGAGGCTGTGTAGACAAATTCGATATTTGTGTAATATATACTACCAGCATACAAAGTTAAGTTTCGAATTGATTACATGGTTTCGACGATATAGCATACTTAACTGAAATGGCTGATGGCAGTCATTTTTAAAATTATAACAACTTAATTTATTCGTGCAGCGCTATCTTACAAACTGGTTGATTAGAAAAACCTTATTAGCCCGAATATCCTATTTCTTGTATTACAATGGCGACTTTTGCTGCATTAAGAGGCGCCTCTCGTGGTTGACTTTGCGTGGTACAAGTAGTAAAAGGAGAGCAAACACTCGGAATCAAAAAAGGCATATTACAATTCCTGGACTACACAGATTGTATGTACAATCTCGAGAACCACTTGCACCTTATTTGGAAATTCCTGCATTGTACCACCACAACCGCGGGATCACGCCTGCCAAGCAAAAGACCTCACCAAACTGATGAACTACTCGTAAAGCTCTGCCAACCGAGATTTCTACGAAGATGTTGTTTCTGGAGAAACAGGAAATGGCAGCAACAAAAGAAACAGTGAATTTGAGGACGATGACGACGTTAATAGCAGTGGTTAAGATTAGTCAGCTGTTTATGGCGCTGACGTATGGTTCATGTAACAGCATAAGTTCCTCGACGTATTCTGGCCAAAATAACTTACATAACACAACCTCACAAACACTGAATGTTATGCGAGGTTTTCTGGTTAGTGAATGTGTAACTTTATGTACATAAATACATATTATCTTGTTAATTTATTTATTTGTTTTTTAATTTCAAATAACATCATTTTGTTAGCAAACAAAACTACATTCAACAAAAAGTGTATAAGTCCAAAATAATAAAATTAATTTCAGGAAAAGTTAACATTATATGCTATTGAAATTTACAGCTAAAACTGTTTGGATATACCTATGTTAAACAAATTCTTGCGGTATTATTGCTTACAATCAACATGAGGTATAATTTTTTTTAGTTTCCTGAAAAAGTTACTTTTTGGACTAATCCCTTTTTTGCTATCAACCCCTTATATGGTTTTAATAAAAACTTTTGGCATACTAAATTTGGTTGCAATTTGCCAAATGGTATGGCAGATATACCAAATAAAGCTAAACTATTTGTATTCCCGTCATTTTAAAAATAAGTGTTTTATCAATTTAATTGCGCGTTTTTACATGGTCTACCGTATCTTTACTTACGAGCCAAGTTTGGCGACAATTGGTTGAGTAGTTTTCGAGACATAACGTAAAAGCTTGATTTTTTCTAAAATGGCAAACCAACAACAATATCTACATCTTAATTAAATTCTTACATAATGCACTGTCTGAATGCAAAACTTGGTTTAAATAAGTTAAATGGTTCCCGAGATGAGACACAGCACCCTAAATATTAAAATCGTCGCCATTTTTAAAGTAAGCACCCAGAGTGATCTGAAGCTATACATGGATGTACTTACTAAGTACCACATATGTACAGAATTACCGCCCCCTCTCTACTAGCACTTTTTCCTATCATAATAAAGAGCATGATTCCTATCCTCTGTCTCCTGTAGCATTTTCTGATAAACATGATAATGCATGAAACAATTTTTAATTCTTTCCTGTCGAAAGGGTTTTTACGGTGACTATACCGGTTTTTCCTTTTTTCTTCTAATTACAGTTTAGCTATAAGTAAACTTAGGGAGGTTCTCATGGCCACAATCTGGCCATGGCAGCCCAATCCCTCTTTACCATGATGCATGTCTCCTTGCATGATACTCCCTTCTTCCTTGTAGGCGTATGGGGCTTAGCCCTGAGACGCACTTAACTCCTGTCCCTACCGCGGGCTCATATAACACTTAGTTTTAGAGTAGTTAGTAAAAAAAAAAAAAGTACCGAGTTAGGTGAAATTTGGTTACGCGTTCAGAAGCTTATGATGGGGGTTGGCGGGGCGCACACGCTTACTTGCAGACAGAGACAGGAAAGTGATCTCATAAACCTTTCCTTTCTTCGGAAAGTAGGCTCAAAAATTGGTTCGAGGAGGCTATTACTGCTGATAGATTATATCCCCGCAGGATTACACATCAGCGGCGCAAACCTAAAGAAGCACATGCCGACGCTGTATTGAGCACGCAGTCTCTAAATTGGCCAATTATTAACCTCGTTTGGCGAGCTTCAGCTGGCAGCACGCAAACAGATTCTCGACTCATTTGCCTATTAGAAATGACCATCCTGCTGTTACACACCTTGCAAGTTCCAATAAGGGCTCGGGGTCGCGAGAGATTTCTTTCCGATAACGAGAGACGAAGCCAGAGGAGAAACGTCGCTACGCGCGAGGCAATAAACTGGAGGCGAGTTCTCTTGTTGGTAGATTGCTTGGCGTGGCTTGAATCCTTGCCACCAGGTGGGAGTCCGCGGACCGGCGAAGCCGCGGTTACTGTGCTTGCCATAATCTCTGCGCATGCTAGTTTTCACGCCCATAACGTGGCGTTCAAACGTAGCAGGACTACGTAAACTAACCGTACGTTGAATATGCGGTAGAGCGATCTCGCTGTCTGCGCTGAGCTAAGATTTATTCTACTCAGGTTGGGAAGTTCGACGCTTTTAGTTTTTAGTTTTTAGTTTTCCCGATGCCAAACTCTCCCATAAGAAAACTTGTTTTGTTCTTAACCTGAGTAGAATTAACCTTAGATTAACTAATCTCCGTGTTCCAACGTTGGGTGCTTGAGATGTTTTTATACTTCCTCTGGCATATCTTTAATACAAATATATTAAATTCAAATTGGTAGAAGTATTTTATTCATACAGAAGGGCTTGACTTTTGAAAATTGAGATGTAAACAAACACTTCGTTTATCCATCCGTTAGCCAAAATATGTATTTTTTTTCAGCGTCACATGGGTGTGCAGATAGTGGTTAATGGGACGACGGCACATTCTCATTTCTATGAACTCCGAACCATATTGCAATGCCATACGCCAGGGTTGCATCTCGAATGTTAGATTAAGCCTTCGTGTCGATCACTGAAAAACCCCTGAGAACTTCAAAATATTTGTAGTACTTTTAATTGCCTATCTTGCTGACTCTGTAAAACGGAACCTTTACATGTTTCACGATGGTTACCATTCCCACGGTATTAGAGACATATGAATGGTCGGTTTGTGTTTTAACACATGTAGATATTTCTCTTTTAGGAGACATTTCTCTTGAATACTATCACATATAGAGATACCGGAAAACTGAGTAAATATTTCGTGCACAAAGCAGTTAAATTATTTTGTACTTATGTTTATAATTTTCTTAAGCTGGGCTATATATGGCCATGGGTACGCTGTTAGTATATTTTATACTAGTTTAAGTAGGGAATTAAATATAGAATTGAGGGTAGTATCTGTGAAAAAAAACTGCTCAAATCGATTCTCATTTCTTCGCACGATTACTGAGCGCTGCTTCCTGAGACTCACGCGAGGCCAAAATTACCCAGGCGGCATCCACGCGCTCTTGTTTTTATATCTGCAATTTATGTCCAGAGGTCAGAGGGGTCAAGCCTTTCACATTCAGCACGCGAAGCAGCCCAACCCGGCTCACACGTCTTCACGAAGTCATATTTAATCCTTTCTTTAAGCTGACTGAGACAGTGCTCCAGCGATATTTTTCTCGCCGGCCGGTTCTACCCTGGCCGCGCGGCCTTATTACTGCACGTACGAGAGCGTACTCGTTCCCACCTTTGGGGAAGAGACTTTCACATCTGCCCCACTTTTCTTTCCGCTTCAAGGGTGGAAGCCATGCCCTGCGGCCTTTGCCGCGTTGCCGGGGCTATGTAGTGGGTTGAAATGCTCTGAACCAACTCACGAAAGATGTATCTTTGCCGCCGGTACACGATGACTTCTACAACGTACACATCATTTCCTTGAAAACTGTTTCATGGCTCAGATGGTTTAATTTTTGCGATAATCCAATGGGAAGCACAATACTCTAGAAAATAATTACCCTATGATTTGCACTAAGAAAACGATGCATAATTTTTCTATTTACTTCTTTATTTTGTTATTTCACGATTGATTCCCAAAATAGCACTTCTGCAGGGCGTAGAATATTTTGACAGATTGCTTAAAAATATTAATTTGAAATTTAGTCGGTCATGTTACGTTTACAAATATACATAAAAATTAGCTGATTAATTACTCTTGTTCATTCCTTACGAAAGAATAAATAAAACAATTCCTTGCCCATTTACGTCGTGAAAATGTCTGAGCTGCGTGCCACGTAACATGAGATCCAAAGTTTTAAGAACAGATTTGTGTTAAAGATGACTCCTCTTTTAAATAACGTCGAATTTAATAAATGAATTCTCCTTTTTATTATTTTATTAAAGAAAGATTTCTTTTCTGACATTTAGGCCATAACATTTTCTCATATGTTTCTGCCAGCACAGCTACATAAAATTTAACCAAACATATTTAGTGTGTGTATTCAAATATAATACGTTTAGTATGTTACGAGTATGGCCAAATTTTGTAAAGTTACAACCAAATTGCTTGTTTTGGATTTTTTAAGAATGAGGCTATTTTGTAACGGTTAGAGACAAGTTTTGTAGTAAATAAGAAAGAAATCGTTTTCACGACATAACATATCGTTATTTTTTTTTAAAACAAAATAATTACATGGGACAAGAAAAACTTACTATTTTACGAAATATGAAAGATATTTTTACGGAAGTAAGTTTTTACAGAGAGCTGTCACAACAGGGAACCACGAGTCAACAACACAACGCCCGTTCAAAGTGTTTACAACCGTGAACGACGGGGAAAAATAACTACATTGCAGGCGCGAGTTTGGATGTGAACTCTTCAGCCGGAAGCCTTTATACGGTCTTCTGGGAACCGTTTTACAACAGCGGTGTTGCCCAACATTCATTTCTGTGGGAGGGGTAACCCGTACAACTTCTTCCCATCAAGCCTTATGCTTACATTTTTTTTTTCGTCCGACGTGCAGTCTATGTACTAGTTTGAACAACGGACCCACCGGTGATACCCTAAGTTGAACAGAAAACGTTCACGAAAGGAGATAGTCACGTTAACCATGGGGTTAGTGTTCAAGTTTACGCACATAGCGCGGTAACACAGTGGTAAAAATAACTGGACTCCAATTTGAGTGAATCCTGGTTCAGTTCCCGGTCCGGCAATCCTGACTTCAGTTATTTTTGGTGTACCAAAATCACCCCAGAATAATGCTGGGGTGGTTCCTTAACACAAGCCCTGGCCGATTACTTCATAATCTATATATAGTCTACTAGCTGTGCCGACGGCTCCGCTCGCGTGGACTACAGAATTATTGTTTACGTTTATTTTAATATAAAGTTGAATTTTACTTAGTGTTAATCTTCTATGCTCTAAACATATTATAAAACTCAACGTTTCGGTGAATTAAATGGTTAATACACTTATTAGTATTTCTCTGTTATAGATAGATATATGCTACCGCGGAGTTTTTTTTTAGGTCTTTTTATTCTACACAATTCTTTACTACATGATATTGTTCCATCTTTAACGGTTTAGACAGCGTATTGCAAGAGAGAGCGCTGGCGGCAAACTTTTTTCCGACTTGATTCACTATTATCGTTTGTAAATTTTTTTGAGACATTTTCTCTCGATAAAAAGTAACCAATATCACCTTTCAGTCCTCCAACTATTTCTGTGCAAGAAATTACGCCGATCTGTTGCTCGGTTGCGACGTTGCATTTCTATTCCGTTTGTGTACTATTTCATTTTCCAATAAGAATTTCCCCGAGGGAATGAGATATTTTTTCGGGATAAAAAGTAGCCTATGTCACTTCCCGGCCCTCCACCTATCTTTGTAGAAAAAATTACGCCGATCCGATGCTCCGTTGCGACGTTGCATTTCTATTCCGTTTGTGTACTATTTGATTTTCCAATAAGAATTTCCCCGAGGGAATGAGATATTTTTTCGGGATAAAAAGTAGCTTATGTCACTTCCCGGCCCTCCACCTANGGCAAACTTTTTTCCGACTTGATTCACTATTATCGTTTGTAAATTTTTTTGAGACATTTTCTCTCGATAAAAAGTAACCAATATCACCTTTCAGTCCTCCAACTATTTCTGTGCAAGAAATTACGCCGATCTGTTGCTCGGTTGCGACGTTGCATTTCTATTCCGTTTGTGTACTATTTCATTTTCCAATAAGAATTGCCCCGAGGGAATGAGATATTTTTTCGGGATAAAAAGTAGCCTATGTCACTTCCCGGCCCTCCACCTATCTTTGTAGAAAAAATTACGTCGATCCGATGCTCCGTTGCGACGTGAAAGAAGGACAAACAAACAAACAAACTTTCGCATTTATAATATTAGTTAGAATTCGCGGTTTCTTCACACTTTTTGAATCTAACCTTTGAAAAATATCACCCCTTATACGACGTGTTTTGTTTTTTCCTAAATATGCAATGTATAACACGCATTTTACACTCTTCTTAAAATTTAAAAAGAAAATTTTCGGTAAAATTTACTTTTACTTATAATTGTAATATTTCATTTATAATTAATACGAATAAGAACAGAGATAAAATAGGAGTATTGGTAATGTCTAGTGAGAAATAGTTCTTTTGCAAAACATTAATACCCACTGAGTGCGAACGAATGGAGTGCGTTGTTCTTTTGGTGTAATTTTCTAGATTCTGTTAAACTTTGTTTGCATGGGGCGGAGGAATATGCTGGCAGCTGAACTTCAACAGGAATTCAGAAAATATGGAAGTAACCATGAATGAACTATACTAATGTTCCCCTACTAAATCATTGCCGATGATCGGGGGCACTCTAAACAATCACAAAAAAAAAACTGTTAGCCTTCTACATTCGTTCAAGCGAATTTTTAACCTTTCAGGAAGGATGCCTGAACGACAGATTTCAAGCATCACTCACGCAAATAATTAATACTTTTCTCCTAAAGGCTGTTCAAGGTAAAGTGAGCACGTGTGAAGTCAACCTTTGGAAAAAAAATCACTAGGCATTAAATGTGTACATATATTATACAGCACATACTAGCATACGGGCTACCGTGCAAAATAGCGGCGATTGAATATAGAATTGTCCTTGGACATAGCGTTGTTTTGCGAGCGAAATGCTTAAATTTAAGCTACTAAATTTCTTATTTCTTACACAACACAATGTGNAGATTTCAAGCATCACTCACGCAAATAATTAATACTTTTCTCCTAAAGGCTGTTCAAGGTAAAGTGAGCACGTGTAAAGTCAACCTTTGGAAAAAAAAATCACTAGGCATTAAATGTGTACATATATTATACAGCACATACTAGCATACGGGCTACCGTGCAAAATAGCGGCGATTGAATATAGAATTGTCCTTAGACATAGCGTTGTTTTGCGAGCGAAATGCTTAAATTTAAGCTACTAAATTTCTTATTTCTTACACAACACAATGTGNGACATAGCGTTGTTTTGCGAGCGAAATGCTTAAATTTAAGCTACTAAATTTCTTATTTCTTACACAACACAATGTGTATAATCCATTCACCGTTCCTTCACACTTTTGGAAATCCCTGCCAAAGCTCTACTTCCAGGATATACCTCCGCCTCATACAACCAAAGCTTAACTAGTCTAGAAAATTACACTAAAGGACAACGCACCGAATTCATGCGCACTCAGTTGTAATAATATTTTGGATGAGAACTATTTTTTATAGGTGCTACCAACACACATGTTTCCCCACTGATTTGATTAATGTTTATTATAAATGAAATATTACAATTTATATATTAAATATAGGTATAAATTTAATTTAACGAAAAATAATATACTTTTATTTTAAAAGAGGTATAAAACGCTTGTGATTCACGGAAAATTTACAAAATAACTAAATACCTCATGCATGGGGGGATTTTTCAAATGTTTGAAAGTGTGAAGAAACTGCNCGGAAAATTTACAAAATAACTAAATACCTCATGCATGGGGGGATTTTTCAAATGTTTGAAAGTGTGAAGAAACTGAGAATAGAATATATTTGCATATTACAAACAAACACTGTGATATTGTTGACGATTCCACGGTTAGACTTGGTTGGTGCATGAATGAATAGGCCAGGCGCATGGCGACGTAAACTTCACGTAAGACAGAAATATACAAAATAAGAAGAGAATTATATCGCAAACAGGGCTTTCAACAGTACTCAGATAACCGTGAACAGCCTATTGATATCTTTCAACTCGGTTTTTGTTTACAACTATTAATTTGGTAGGTTGTGACTGTATCCAGGCCTATACGAAGAAGAAAATATTATTGTAACATTATAGATTCAATCCGTCGGAGATACAGGAATTTAAAAATACAAATAAACAAGCTCAATTTATGCAACAAAGAAACGATTGCTAACTAATTACTTCTAAAAATACAAAAAAAGAGTATTTTATAACTAATTTAATATTGTTTTATTACTTAAAATTTACTAATTTAAAGCACTTTCAGGTCTTCATTATGGATGCCATTGGGAACTGGAACTAGACTGTTACCAAACGATATTAAAATCTTTTCATCAGTCAAGTATTCGAGTGGTGTTGACTTATAGTATTCTTGGTTATTAATAAACTAACGCAATTCCTGGTAAATATTCCTTTGTGTATTTTGAAAAAATAACTGCGCTTTAAATAAAAACCTATATGCAAGTATTCGTTCAGTACTCGTCCAGTAAGATAATTAATCAATTCCGTAACATAACAAGTTATTTAATGTTACGCATTAAATATTNGTTCAGTACTCGTCCAGTAAGATAATTAATCAATTCCGTAACATAACAAGTTATTTAATGTTACGCATTAAATATTTTCCGGCATTTTTGTCGTTTTTATTAGAAGGTATCGTAAAATTTTACACGACTTCCAATAGCTCCATTTTACATGTCTTCTTCAATGAATCCATACTGCACAATGCAACCCATTTGGTTCGAATTACTTCTTAATTTCCAAATAACCACCAGGGATCCTACCCTAATAAATAATGTGTCATTTTATTTTATTATTTCTTTCTTTGTGCTACGTCTGCTGATTATGAAGCGTTCTTGACAAATATATACGTTTCTGCACTTGAAAGATAAGGTCAAATTTCTTTATGAAAGTTCACATTTTAAGGCCTTTTATGTCATAAAGTACCAAATTGCGTGTTTGTACTCACCCTACTTAATGGATTACAGCTACTGCGAAGATATATAATTATTGGCATAATTCACGAAGTTATACATATTATCACAAACTAAAATCGCACGGGAATTTCGAACAAAGGAAGGGTCTTATGGGAAATTGGCGTTCTTCATAAATAGCCATAAAGGCAAACGCAGTTTTTTAAAAATATTTTCTGTATTTTTTGTATATGTTATATATCAAACAAAAAAAAAACATTAAGTGAACCATAGTTTTATGTACATTCCTATTTGCTTTTAAATTGACACGCAATTTTGAAAAAAAAAAGCGAAATACCAAAATAAAGGTTTGTGACACATTTGCGAATTTAAGGAGAAAATACTTCAGAATGAAAGAGCATTGGGTTTAACACACACACACACATGCACAATAATTTGTACTACAAAGCAGATAATATATTAAAATTTCACTGGTTATAACATTGNCGGAAAATTTACAAAATAACTAAATACCTCATGCATGGGGGGATTTTTCAAATGTTTGAAAGTGTGAAGAAACTGCGAATAGAATATATTTGCATATTACAAACAAACACTGTGATATTGTTGACGATTCCACGGTTAGACTTGGATGGTGCATGAATGAATAGGCCAGGCGCATGGCGACGTAAACTTCACGTAAGACAGAAATATACAAAATAAGAAGAGAATTATATCGCAAACAGGGCTTTCAACAGTACTCAGATAACCGTGAACAGCCTATTGATATCTTTCAACTCGGTTTTTGTTTACAACTATTAATTTGGTAGGTTGTGACTGTATCCAGGCCTATACGAAGAAGAAAATATTATTGTAACATTATAGATTCAATCCGTCGGAGATACAGGAATTTAAAAATACAAATAAACAAGCTCAATTTATGCAACAAAGAAACGATTGCTAACTAATTACTTCTAAAAATACAAAAAAAAAGTATATTTTATAACTAATTTAATACGGTTTTATTACTTAAAATTTACTAATTTAAAGCACTTTCAGGTCTTCATTATGGATGCCATTGGGAACTGGAACTAGACTGTTACCAAACGATATTAAAATCTTTTCATCAGTCAAGTATTCGAGTGGTATTGACTTATAGTATTCTTGGTTATTAATAAACTAACGCAATTCCTGGTAAATATTCCTGTGTGTATTTTGAAAAAATAACTGCGCTTTAAATAAAAACATATATGCAAGTATTTGTTCAGTACTCGTCCAGTAAGATAATTAATCAATTCCGTAACATAACAAGTTATTTAATGTTACGCATTAAATATTTTCCGGCATTTTTGTCGTTTTTATTAGAAGGTATCGTAAAATTTTACACGACTTCCAATAGCTCCATTTTACATGTCTTCTTCAATGAATCCATACTGCACAATGCAACCCATTTGGTTCGAATTACTTCTTAATTTCCAAATAACCACCAGGGATCCTACCCTAGTAAATAATGTGTCATTTTATTTTATTATTTCTTTCTTTGTGCTACGTCTGCTGATTATGAAGCGTTCTTGACAAATATATACGTTTCTGCACTTGAAAGATAAGGTCAAATTTCTTTATGAAAGTTCACATTTTAAGGCCTTTTATGTCATAAAGTACCAAATTGCGTGTTTGTACTCACCCTACTTAATGGATTACAGCTACTGCGAAGATATATAATTATTGGCATAATTCACGAAGTTATACATATTATCACAAACTAAAATCGCACGGGAATTTCGAACAAAGGAAGGGTCTTATGGGAAATTGGCGTTCTTCATAAATAGCCATAAAGGCAAACGCAGTTTTTTAAAAATATTTTCTGTATTTTTTGTATATGTTATATATCAAACAAAAAAAAAACATTAAGTGAACCATAGTTTTATGTACATTCCTATTTGCTTTTAAATTGACACGCAATTTCGAAAAAAAAAGCGAAATACCAAAATAAAGGTTTGTGACACATTTGCGAATTTAAGGAGAAAATACTTCAGAATGAAAGAGCATTGGGTTTAACTCACACACACACACACATGCACAATAATTTGTACTACAAAGCAGATAATATATTAAAATTTCACTGGTTATAACATTGTGCCGTTTTGATTTATTTCCAACGCGATCGCATGTATTTTCATTCACGAAAGGTGTTCTGCTCAACCTTGAGTCCAACTGATATCTCCTAAGATTTTCAACACTTCATTAACATTTTCCTTTTAAATAAGTCTGACAAAATTTTCTCCAGCATCTATAATAAGGTTTAATAGTTGATGCTTTTCTGAAGTTGTTGGTGTAATTTTATTGAATCGATTCACTGTTAGCTCGCAGCAGAGTTTCTAGTTGCTTTCAGTTCTCCGTTTTTGGCGGCAAGTCCTACCTCGGGAGGCGATTTGTGTTATTTATCAGCGGTGTTTACAGATGTTTTCCAATTAGGACCTCAAAAGGAGATCAGCGTGACAACTTTCTCGCTATCTGTATCTACGTTATAAACTAACCAAGATTTTCGAAAGTCATCTAACCATTATCTTGAGATTGCATCTGTTTGCATCTGTAACTACACGCACAAACAACACGTTAATTACATTTACGTTTAACGTCAAATCGAAAATATTTTTATTACTTGTGCTTAATTTCTAGGTACACATTTATGTCTTCGTAAAGCACATTTCCAGCGTTCGTAATGTTATACAGGTGTCAAATAAACTCCATAGACTTCTTATCCCCCCCCCCTGACAGTCAAGCTTTCCTGATTTGCATTCCAGTTATCGTTTCTTGTAACGTTCATTCATTCCCCGCGATTTGTGCCAATGCACAGCGCCTTTCAAGTCAACCCGCCTAATGCAACAGCATGTACATAAAGTTGTACAAAATTCAAAGAGCTGCGTTTTATAGCTAGTATTTTAGTTAACATCGTTTTGGAATCCAGACCGTATAACCACTGGTAAACAGCGTGGAAATTCCAAGCTACTATTAAAAATCAAGTAACGTATCAAACCTCGGCATTAGAGCTATTGTAAACAATATCGACCACACTTCAGGCGTATGAGCAGATGGTTGGTATTTAAATCTGGGAGGGTAATGTGTTCTACAGTGGGTAATTTGTAATATTGTCCGGTTATAATTTTCATATGATATCCCCGGTTGTATGTCTGCTATGCAGAGTTTCATGGTTAAGGATGCTGTCTGCCAGAAATCAGATATTCCGTCGAATGGTTGGCATCAAAGGTATTATTCAATCTATTAGCGTGTCATCTGCTCACAAATAGCATTTATACAATCATTCACGTCCTAATACTAGACTTCCACTTTCTATTTCCTTCACAAATGCGTATTTATTTAAAGTGAAAAAGAGGTGATACTAGTGTATAAAATCTAATTAAGGTTAATTCACGGTTACTTCCAAATTTTCTGAAGCGCTGTCTAAGTTCTATTTCCAGGATAGAACACCTTTGTATGTATTACCACACCGTAAACTGACAGGGTCACTACTCAGATCCTATTGAGATGAGTCGACGAGAGAACGACTGCACGCTGTCTGAGTGATTTGCGCGTAAAGGCGACCAGGTATTCGATGCGCCTTACTAGGTCGCCCCCTAAAGGCCGAATACTCACTAGCACACATACGTCGACGTACAGACGTACATCTGTATGCGGAGTGTAATCGTACCGTTTACCTACTGTATGCTTTCCGTGCCTGCAATCAAGACGACAAACAAGTATGGGCTGTCCGCGATAAACTGAGCACTTTTGAAAGCCCTGCTTAAGATCTACTTGTACAAACATTGTGCATTCTTCCACCACGTGACATTATCCTGATCACTTTTTTCATGTATCGATCGAGTCAAACTGTGAAATTGTATGGAAAAAAAATACTTTACGAATTTGCTGATTATTACATGCATGAGCATTAAAAAAAAACAAAACAATACATTTCCGCATTCAAAAACGTTTGACTAACACTTTTAATTTAGCGTTACAACATGGAACTACTTTCCCTCCATATCGTTGCCGCATGCCAGTCAGTGTGCCTATTAAAAAATAGGAATGTAGAGGAAGTGACATTTTCCAAAAGAAGATTTCAAAAGTGCTCAGTTAACCTTGAACAGCCTATATATGCGAGTATTTATTCCCAACCTGACACCAAAAACACATACAATCTGTGCGTGGTGAGGATGCGTGACACAGCGTTTGCTATTTCTTACACGGCATTACCAACACACATATTTTTTCACTGTTATATTCATATCAATTATAAATAAAATATTTACAATTTTTTATTCTAAATAAATAAAATTTAAAATTTAACAGAAATAAGTAACTTTTATGTTAACAGAAGTGTAAAACGTATGTGAACAAAGGCTTATTTATTAATTTGCCAAACACGTCATATATGGAGTGATTTTTCAAAGGTTTGATTTTTAAAAAATGTGAAGAAACCGTGAATAGAGTACGGTCTATTCACGGTTTCTTCACACTTTTTGAATCAAAGCCTTTGAGAAATTGCACCTTATATCAACGTGTTTGGGTGTTTCCTAATTATGTTTAGTATCATAGACATTTCGTACTTGTGCTGACATTAAAGAACGTTATTTTTGGTTTAATTGAACTTTTAGTTTTATTGTATCTATAAATTATACTATTTCATTTATAGTTAACATGGAATAAAAACCGTGAGAAAATAGGTGTGCTGGCAATGCCTAGTAATAAATAGTTCTAACGCAAACTATTACTACGCTGAGTGCGCACGAATGAGGTGCGTCATCCCGTCAGTACAATTTTCAAATTATGTTTGCGTGGTGCGGAGGAATATCCTGTGAGTTGGAAGTAACCGCGAACGGAACTACATACAGAAAATATGTCCGGATTACTAACTGTTCGAAGAACTCTGCGCCACTAACGAGCGCACGGCGGGGACAGGATCCCACGCGAGAAGTGGCGTGTGCTTACATGGCTGACTGCATTCCTCGCTGCTCCGCAATCACGCCCGAGCGCGCCGGCGCCCGTCGTCTTCTAATTCGACGGCAGAGGGCGAGCGAGCGTCGCTAAGTGGGACCACCTGCACCGGCCCCGCTTCACGACGGCTACGTGCCCGCTGCGGTCCATCAGCGCATCGGCTCCTCTCTCGCCAGGGGAAAAACAAACTCACGAGACGGAATTTGCTCCGGCCGCCAGTGCAGCAACGCCTTCGCCGATCGTGCACGTCGAGGCCGCGCGAAACTACACGCACGTATAAATAACAGGGCCACATTTCTTTCGTATGTTTACTCTCTATGAAATTACAAACCCCGCCACTCTTACACTGGTTTTTTTTAAAGCAACATTCGCTTGTGGCTTTCAAGATAGGAGCTTGGTAAAATTAGATTATTTTTCTTCCCCCACGATTTTGGATTATTGCTTTTTAGTATCCTGACTTTATGGTAATAGGCAGACGACTCACATGCTGTACTATCTTAAAATACGAATAAATACTGTGCGAGAGAGAGAGAGAGAGAGAGAGAGANCATTTATAGTTAACATGGAATAAAAACCGTGAGAAAATAGGTGTGCTGGCAATGCCTAGTAATAAATAGTTCTAACGCAAACTATTACTACGCTGAGTGCGCACGAATGAGGTGCGTCATCCCGTCAGTACAATTTTCAAATTATGTTTGCGTGGTGCGGAGGAATATCCTGTGAGTTGGAAGTAACCGCGAACGGAACTACATACAGAAAATATGTCCGGATTACTAACTGTTCGAAGAACTCTGCGCCACTAACGAGCGCACGGCGGGGACAGGATCCCACGCGAGAAGTGGCGTGTGCTTACATGGCTGACTGCATTCCTCGCTGCTCCGCAATCACGCCCGAGCGCGCCGGCGCCCGTCGTCTTCTAATTCGACGGCAGAGGGCGAGCGAGCGTCGCTAAGTGGGACCACCTGCACCGGCCCCGCTTCACGACGGCTACGTGCCCGCTGCGGTCCATCAGCGCATCGGCTCCTCTCTCGCCAGGGGAAAAACAAACTCACGAGACGGAATTTGCTCCGGCCGCCAGTGCAGCAACGCCTTCGCCGATCGTGCACGTCGAGGCCGCGCGAAACTACACGCACGTATAAATAACAGGGCCACATTTCTTTCGTATGTTTACTCTCTATGAAATTACAAACCCCGCCACTCTTACACTGGTTTTTTTTAAAGCAACATTCGCTTGTGGCTTTCAAGATAGGAGCTTGGTAAAATTAGATTTTTTTTTCTTCCCCCACGATTTTGGATTATTGCTTTTTAGCATCCCGACTTTATGGTAATAGGCAGACGACTCAAATGCTGTACTATCTTAAAATACGAATAAATACTGAGAGAATGTGCCATACCAGGGAGTAAAACCTAGAAATTCAGAGTCCGAAAGATGTTCGTGATTCCACTCGAGTATTCTATCTAAACCCGATACCATCTCGGACAAAATGTATTTTTAAAAATAATTTTTAAGATTTTTTTTATAAATTTTAAAATACAATTTTTAATGAATTTTTGGAATTTTTTAAAATAAATTTTTGAAGTTTTTATATTTTTGGGATTTATTAGAATATTCGGCTTCAGGGTCACCGGGGTCAAATGTCAAGGTCACCGACTTAACATGGCTGATGAAATGGACACTGGCCGACCTGGCGCGAGCCGGTCATGTCGGGAGTTTAGTCGATCCGCCTGTAGTCGAACCCCGGACCTCCTACAGGTACATCTTAAAATTATTTTTTTCATACTTTTTAATTTTTTTTATTAATTTTTTGGGATTTTACATTTTTTCTGAATTTGTTTGGTTTCTATGGGTTTAAGGTCATTCAAGATCATGAGCACAGGGTCACGGTGAAGTTCATGGGTCAAGGTCACCTTCATCCATGATTGCCGCCGACCGGCCGGAATGACAAATCATGAATGGCTCCGACGCTCCGATCCCCCCCCCCTTTTTTTATCACCTTATGACCGAATCGTCATTTTTCTACTACTTATATGTATGTCATAAATACGTTTATTTATGTCTACAATTATTTGAAAGGAAAAATAGATATCCAAGATTTAACCCTCTCATAAAATATCTTACAAATTTGGCAAGAATTTTTTTTTAACTAGAATCGTGCCTTTATGAAGGAGTTATCATAACGTCTTAAAATTGCAGCATTTTAAATCGCACATATCAATTTTTGCAAGCAATTTGTCACAGGTACGATAAGTTCTACAAGACTGACTGTTGTAACGTTAGTTTCCTGTTGGGCATAAGTCAACGATAATAACGTACTGTACCCAACAAAATATAATCCGTTGTTCCTTAAACATTGACAAAACATTTTTATGGTTGTAAAAACCACATTTCTGTACCCACAACCCATTAGGGCAGTTGCTACAATATAAACATTGTTGACGTAGGTAGTAGTTGCAACAGAACTTTATGTTGCGGTTTTGTCTATGATTGTACCTTCTGCAAATATGAATATAGTCCCTACATCAGAGCACTCTTCCTCCTACGTAACAGATAGCTAATCTAACAGAACATCTTCAGTAATAATTGGATTATTCTCCGCCGCAAACAGTATTGTAAATTCTAACAGCATTTTCCGAGGCTTGTACAGAAGTTTAGTTGCAGCTATCCTGAGGCCCGTTCTCATAAATGTTCTGTTGTCACTTTNATTTTCCGAGGCTTGTACAGAAGTTTAGTTGCAGCTATCCTGAGGCCCGTTCTCATAAATGTTCTGTTGTCACTTCTCTGATGTTATTTTTTTTTTTCCAATGAAGCTTGTTTCTACGTATTGAAATGTGGATATGGGATCTACAGGTGTCGAAATGGGCCAACGAACAAGGGACAGGAGTAATGGCAGAACGTTCAGGACGATCAAGAACGATTCCAGAGCGCGTAACCAACACGTCAAGGAACCGCGTCGAGCTGGCGTGAGAAAAGACGCAAGCTTCACCTCCCAGGTCCGGCGCAACACGACGGAATTATTGTGAAATCGCGGGGCGACATGTCGACTCTGAGCAATCCTGAGGTGATCTTCGGTCGCGCAGGGAGTGTAACCCCGCAGCCGTCATTCCTTCGACAGACCTCGCAACTCTCGCGCCGAGATCTTGCCTGAGACAACCCCGTGTGCCTTAAAAGGAAAGACCAACTCGACAAGGGAGAATTCTCATAGGTGTCAGACGGACTACGCAGTTAAATCCACTTTAGTCGTACAGGCGCATCACGGATACTCACAAATCTACTTACTATTCCTTGGCCTCACGCAAATAAAACTTGAAGTATAGAAAATCACACCAAAAAGACAACGCACAGCATTCGTGCGCACTCAGTGAAATATTATTTCACATAAGAACTATTTTTACTAGGCATTAGAAGCACACCTATTTTCTCCAGATTCTTATTCACATTAATTATATATGAAATATAATAATTTGTAGATAGAAAATAAGTAGAAACTTGATTTAATTAAAATAAGGTACTTTCCTGTTAACACAAGTATAAAACGCTTATAGTATGACATATTTAGGTAAAAACAAAATACGTTATACAAAGGATGATTTTTCAAAGGTTTGATTCGAAAATCGCNTAGTATGACATATTTAGGTAAAAACAAAATACGTTATACAAAGGATGATTTTTCAAAGGTTTGATTCGAAAATCGCGAATAAACCGCGAATTGCTATAAAGTGCGAACCCTAAACGTAATCATAATGTGATTTTGTTTGACGTGTTTTGCTGNGAATAAACCGCGAATTGCTATAAAGTGCGAACCCTAAACGTAATCATAATGTGATTTTGTTTGACGTGTTTTGCTGTGCAACGATCTTGTCGGAATCTATCAATTTTATTTTATTTTGTTTTTAATAACTCCGCCCATTTTTTTTTAAATTCGTGATGCGAGGAAGATAGCATACAAAACGCACTAGTATGTCTAAATAAACGGCACGCGCGCGTATTGTAATGCGAAGTTCATCTCACGAAATATCGTGCAGCAAGACAGCATGCGACGAGCTATGCCACAACACAGAATGGCATTTGGCAGACTTATGTACCACACTACTCATGTCAGNAAGACAGCATGCGACGAGCTATGCCACAACACAGAATGGCATTTGGCAGACTTATGTACCACACTACTCATGTCAACTCCGCCGGGAACTTGTTTATTCTTTTAAGGAAACGCCCCTGTAGATACCTAAATAGGAGAAACTTGTATTTTTTTTACAGACAGCCCCTAATCTCGGAAATGTCGNGAAACGCCCCTGTAGATACCTAAATAGGAGAAACTTGTATTTTTTTTACAGACAGCCCCTAATCTCGGAAATGTCGTTGCGAGCCATGTAACCTCGAAGATAATTCTCTCATAAGTCTGGAACCACTTGGTTGAGATCTGGGAAAGGATAACGTTATTCATCTGGGTGACTTGGCTTGATTTAGATGATTATGGTGAAGACATATATATAGTTAATACTCCATATATACTTTATGTACATAGTCCGATACAAATTAAAGCTACTGGGTTGGACATCATAAATACACATACTAGAGCACCAACCTGCATTATCAGGTAATTGCTTTGAGGAAGCATGAAGTAAGAATCACTTTCAGTGTATGAATATGGAATTAAACTCATGACCTCTACTATAAGTCATATATCTGTCCAAACACGTCCGGGGGTTTACGTGAAATNGAATATGGAATTAAACTCATGACCTCTACTATAAGTCATATATCTGTCCAAACACGTCCGGGGGTTTACGTGAAAGAGTGGGGGTGACAAATTTTATCTCTCCTGTTTAGATAGAGGGAAGCAATTATCTCTGTATAAAATAAAGTTCAAGTTTCTATAAACATTTTCAGTTTTCTTTAATGACACCCTAATGAACATTCCATTATTAATACTTTACCTCTGGCAACACTAAACNAAACATTTTCAGTTTTCTTTAATGACACCCTAATGAACATTCCATTATTAATACTTTACCTCTGGCAACACTAAACCCATTGTGTTACTTCTGGTACGCAGAGTATAAATACCGAGAACATTAATTAATTCTTGAAGTGCCATCAATTGAACGTCCTCTAACCATCTCGATATCGCTTAGAAATGTCGATGTAAGCTAGAATTTTTTCACAGTTTGGGACCATGAGAGATGTATTCGGTATTGGTTTTGTTCGGGTCGTAACTGATTATTTCATCGCTGACTTTTGTCGCATTTTATTTACGCCCTTTATTTTCTTCCATCACATCGAAGAATCACAGCTATTAGTACAAAGTTCTTTTCAGTAACGGCTCGGACAGCTTGGCCGATTTCTACTAAACTTCCTTAGTACTCATTCATTAAAATGAAATTAAACTATTTTTCAATACATTTTATTATTTAGTTTGTTATGTGAGAAGCAGAGGACTGATTTTTCACCAAACACAAAAAAAAAATTTATCAAGAACTATTTTAGTTTAATTGCACTCTCCATATATGTAAACATTTTTTAAGACGGAATAATCCATTCCTACAATGAGTACAGAATTAAAATTAAGGAGAATTTTACCGAATGTCATCATAAATATTTAGCATTAATTTGGTTAAATGCTACATTTAAACGTCATTTAAATTTCACTTCATGCTGAATTGCATTTGTTATCACAGAAATATGAGAATGCTATTGAGCCGTTAAGCGAATTTTAACTCAAATACTACCGTTTCTAATTCGGCTCTATNCACAGAAATATGAGAATGCTATTGAGCCGTTAAGCGAATTTTAACTCAAATACTACCGTTTCTAATTCGGCTCTATAAAATCATTTACTTTTCAGTTATTTTGAAAATAAAGTAGTCTCTTTCACATCCAGATAAAAAAATTTTAACAATTCGTCATCCAAGAAATATATATAACTACTAGAGTAATTGAAATAATATCCTGTTCTCAAGAGAGCTTTTTTTTATTATGTGTAACNCACAGAAATATGAGAATGCTATTGAGCCGTTAAGCGAATTTTAACTCAAATACTACCGTTTCTAATTCGGCTCTAAAAAATCATTTACTTTTCAGTTATTTTGAAAATAAAGTAGTCTCTTTCACATCCAGATAAAAAAATTTTAACAATTCGTCATCTANAAATAAAGTAGTCTCTTTCACATCCAGATAAAAAAATTTTAACAATTCGTCATCCAAGAAATATATATAACTACTAGAGTAATTGAAATAATATCCTGTTCTCAAGAGAGCTTTTTTTTATTATGTGTAACGACGATAGTTTATACACCTATGAGGCATGCATCAGAGAGGAAAGTAAACTCATAGGTATATAGTGAGTGCGTAATATTCTGCCGGTAATCTAATGATTCTTGTCATTAAGCAATTAAAATTTTATAAATAAACTCAGTGGTTCTAATGCGATTTTTTTCACAAAGTACTCGGAAATTTCCTCGGCGTCATTAAGGAGAATAATCAGCCAAACAAGATGAGCAACAATTCGCATGGGTGGAGGAGCTAAGTAATGCGCAATTTTCGAACGGTTCGTATGAAGTCAGCAGAATAAAATAAAAAAGAACGCTCTTTTAGCAGTAATTCTCTATAACGGCTAGCATAATTGAGACTTATATTACCGTTCAAGTTTAATAAATAATATATATTGCTGTTGGTTCTTAACGTACAAGCACCGACAATATAATTTTTATTTTCAGGCCCTCTCTCATTAGGGACGCCGAACTCTTTGAGAAGTCACAGGCTGCTAATATACATGGCAGTAACTGTGGGATATTATGTTGGAAAATACAACATCTCTCATAGTATATAATGACTTCTAACTTCCTCTGAAGTGAAAACTTGCCCCCGATTTATTACAGCTTTAAATATCCTTCTGATCGACTTTCTCTGTCACGAGTAGATCTGAAGCGCCGCCGAAGCGCTGAATTAAGCTCCCTGCTCCTTACACAAGCAGAGCATAGCAGGACGTCATCATTAGGATCTACTTCAGGATTTATCTGCCAGGGATCTCCTCGTAAAGACGCGATTGTTCANATAGCAGGACGTCATCATTAGGATCTACTTCAGGATTTATCTGCCAGGGATCTCCTCGTAAAGACGCGATTGTTCAGTAATACGACGGGCAATCTTTGTTAATGCACGAGGCATCTGGGCAATGCGCCAACATCGGGACTTTGATACGAAGCACGTTTTGTTCGGAAAAGTTTAAGCTGCTTCTGGCAGTTGACAGTCGCAAAGTTTAACGTCATACAGGCACTTCTCAGTGATAAATCCCTTGACATTGTATCATANTCTGGCAGTTGACAGTCGCAAAGTTTAACGTCATACAGGCACTTCTCAGTGATAAATCCCTTGACATTGTATCATAGGTTGAAGATTGATTCACGGCGATTGTTAATAGACCACATTTACCAAATAAATGAATTTGAATTTATTCCAGGATAACTAATCTATGTAAAAGTCGCACAGGAGAATAATTTAAGTAAATATAAATGTAGAACTAAAACATAATATACTACGTGTTCCTGTGACAAAACGTTTATCACAGCAGTCTTATGTATCCGTATATTTAAAATTGGTGTCCGCTATTTTATACGGTTTAGCTTACTCGTGGAGAATCAGGGAATTTCGGTGTTGTACAATGTTTCTGATTATTTTTGCCTGTAATATAATTTTCTGTTCGTTTTGTATCATTAAACCATACGTAAAATTGTGATGTTTAATTCATTCACGCGTCGTTCAAATGTTGATGTGACATCGCAAGGAACGGAAATATTTTACTAACATACCAGATGTAACTTTAATATGCATACAACAAACAGAAAAACTGAATTAAATAAATGCAGTGCCCACATAAAGAAAGAAAGAAAGAAGAAGAGAAAAAAAGCAGCTGAATCGATATAATGTTTTTAAATGTTTGCCAACTTTACTCAGAACGCTCCAGCCAGTGGGTTCTTTAAAATAGTTAGAGTCAAATAAAAGTATTTTTTTAAGTTTGTGTATNTACTCAGAACGCTCCAGCCAGTGGGTTCTTTAAAATAGTTAGAGTCAAATAAAAGTATTTTTTTAAGTTTGTGTATAATATAAAGTACTTATAATAAACTGTGCAGCTCCATAATATTTCATTTTTAATGCAACAATACACAGGGATTGACTATGTAAATACATTTTACAAGTAGTTTATTATTTCTTGTACTTAAAAGAAGTGCCATCTCATTGGCCTGAAATAAGGATGCAGAGAAACTTGGGGAAACTACCCCTTTGTTAGACCAACCGGGAATGAACTCACAACCTGTCAAATTGTAGTAAATTATTTAAACAGATGACCGGAAGTTCGGTACTGCTGGTTCGTGGTTAAGAGTCACTTTTGAGGAAAACCTTTGAAAAAATTACCATACCTTATAAGTACACGCATTTTAACGTACACAGTATTATGATGGCATGGGCAGGGCTTAGTTCGGCAACCGGTCTGAACGTGACATCACACACAAAATACGAAGGGTTCCACCTGCCTGGCGCTTGAACTGCTTTGGAGTGTGTTTGAAATCCTGGTTTCTGACTTAACTATAAATCTCAGTCCCATTACGTCTGCCAACGAAGAAACATCATACCCCATACGAGACCGGAATGGTATTCTAATGTTACTACTCATGCCGTAAATATAATTTTGGAGCTCTCCAATATAGTTAAAATAGCTTTTTCAGACTGCCGTTTTTTAAATAATACTAGCTGGATACGAGCCAAACTACGATAGGAGCCTGTATTGAACTTCGCAGCATACTTTTCATCAATAGCAAGATACAGTCACCGCTGAAAGTCCTATAGGCACACGCAGCACTGCGAGAACACTGCACGCCAGTTCAGAGCCCTGCACGTAGCGGCGATGGCGCTCTTGTAGCGCATGCCAGTGTAACCCTTATAGCTCCCACGCTTCTCGGCCGGGAAAGGAGAGAGACGACGCAGACAGGCGGGAACCTTAAGGTGGCCGCCTGGGTAGGTCGCCGAGCGGTGTGCAGAGCTCCAGCAGAAAACGTTCTATTAAAAAACCGTCCAACATGTCTGAGTTAGGTCTACTTAAGAATATCATTTAAGAATCGTTACTCGTCTATATACATTTCTCAGTTCCTTCATTTCTCTCTGAAGCATGTTTTTTTGATGGTGAAAATGGCTCAAACTGGTGTTTTAACGGTCATTTTTTAGGTATGAACATCCCGGTTCAAAACATTAGAAATGGAATTGAGACGTGCATCAAACCTTTATTTTTATTATTACGTCATAAAATGGTAGGGTCTCCGCTGAAAATCTCGTAGAGGCGCGTTATCGACGGCAAGGTTGCACGCCAGTTCACTGCTTTGCGCGTAGAGGCGACGAGAGAGTTGATGCGCATGTCTCGGTCGCCCCTAGCGCTCCCAGGCCTTTGGGCCTCAGTCGTGCAAAATTCCTTGAAACAGGTGGCGGCCATAACCAGGCCAGCGGGCCAGCTGTCGGGACGCTACTGCACAAACTCCGTGTTAGAGGTCACAGCAGAAACCCCCTCCACCGGACTAAGAACGAGGGCGCGGTGGCGCAAGAATAATGAGCTACGTGAGAGCTCGTCGATGGGCGTCTGTTCCAGTCGCGACGCCGAGCAACGAAGACGTTCCAGAGGACGTCGACGCGCCAGCCACCTTAGCCCGTCCAGACATGTAATATTTTGAGAAAATTCCTTTGTAAGGTGACTTACTACGAGGAGTTTGTACAGACCCTGTTTATTAACATAAGTCAAAATTCAGATGCTGTACGTTTTTATATCAGCACTTTTGAAATCGACCTTACTGCTTACTTAAATTTTAGTGGACCACTGACGTGACATACTCCCAGTAAAGTTGGCGCGGCGAAATAGGAAAAGTAACTACGTGTTTTAACGTTTTATTTAAAGTGCTTAGTTTAAATTCGGTGCCATTGAATTTATTTAATTTTAATTTATGTTCGTTTTATGCACATAACATTAAGACTTATTATTTTACTACCACATTCAAGTTCCTAAACTTTCACAGTTACGCCTAACAGAAACGTGAATAAAGCGATCGAGTCTATAGAAATGTTGATGATGATAATTTTGGAAGGATTAAAATGGGCAGAAAGGTATATTCTAAGCAGGGTTGCCAACAGTACTCGGCAGCGAAGACCCCTATGCCTGTTTGCGGCTGGTTCAACAACTATAGCAATTTTTTCTTTTTTCAGTTTATTTTGTAATCGACAGCCGCGTATAAAAATATCATAAAAACAAGCCAAATGAGCAGTACTTACACATTAAATCACATGAACATAAGAAATTGTATGTTACTATTACAACAGTGTATTATCCAACAGCACAGAATGGAAATAACGCAAGTTCAGTAACCATATTTTCCACGTTACACTTTGAATAATACGTTAAGTCGTAAAACTGCTTTACGTATTGTAATTTGGAGCCACATTACCGAAAGAACTCTGGATAGGTTTTACGTTTATAAAAGTACTTCTGGGCAGAGAATTTTAAAAGTTGTTTTCAAATAAGGCCAATTAACCTAAGCCATGTTCACGAGCAAGTTTATTCACAGACAGTAATGTTCAGAATCTAATGACCAGTTCCACAAGCAGAGACCGCAGATAGTTTCTTATGATGACAGTGCAACGACGACTATATTCGAGCAATTTGCGACCAGTTGCGACGCTTTTATAATCCATTCACGGTATCTTCGATACTTTTGAAAATAACCTTTGAAAAATCACCCTAGGAGTTACATGTTGAATTGGTTATAAAAAAAATTGTATATGGAAAAAGGTTTTGTCTTGCTTTTAGCACTGAAGCACTATATAAATTGGTTGTTTTAAGTTTTAAGTATATTTTTTCAATAAATTATAATAATTTGTTAAAAGTCCGTACGAATTAACAACGGATTTTGAAGGGACATGTTGGTTATAGCTGAAAAGAAATAGTTCGTAGGTTAAATATTAATATGTATAAATTTAATGCCGTAATTTTAAAGTTAATATTGCTAAACTATACATTTAAATTTTTGCGTAGCACTCGTGGGTAAAGATTTCACTGTTATTAATTGAAATTAAATAAATTTCAGTGTCTGTCCAGCGGACTCATACACTCTATCTTGTCCGTTTTGGCACGCTTTTTTCAGAATTATAGCCACGCCATATAGGATATTGGAGACGCTGAATTGTGGTTATAAAACTAACGTAACACATTCTTTCTACTTATAAGATAATTCGAGGTTAAGATGTAATTTTAGTATTAGCGTTGTTATTTCTGCAGTTTATCTTTGTAAGTTTTAAACAAACGTGCAAAATATAGAAAGGCATTTGAATATTTCCGTTACGTAATTCCCTTCGCAATCCTTAACAGAAAAACATATTTTAAAAGAATGAAAAGGAATCGATTTTTGGTCAATAACTGATAATCGATTATTTTCGAAAGCTTTTTGTGGAGCGTAAGAGATAGCAGCACATTAGCGCTGGCTTACACGTATTTCTCTTATATCGTCTTTGCGCCGCATGTAGTGTTGTTTTGATGTTGTGGCAGTGAAGTGAGACAGTTTCTTGACGGAAAAGCGATGTACCTACACCGCAGGTTTCAAAATGAAAGTGATTTTGTACGCTGAAGAGTATGGAAATCGAGCCGCGGTCCGTGAATTCGTAGTAAATGAAATGTTAGTGCGGGGCTGCAGGAATTTTTCTCACTTATAAGTTGCACCCCGAGTTTTCAATAAAATTTTTGTAAATAAAATGTGCTACTTATATTCGATAAAATAGAATAAATGGTACCCATTTATCACAGTGAAATCTTTAACCTGAGTGCTACTTCCAAAAGTTTATTATGTAAAATTTAACTTTTTCCTTACACCAAATATGTAAATAAATCTTAATACAATAAGTAAACTTTAATTAAATTATATAATTAACAGTTCCGATATATACTTCAATCTACCTTTTTGTATGTATTACAACATTTCGCTAAATTGATTAGCATTTTTTAGACATTTAGAGAATTTTATTAAAGTATATACCAGATAAGATTTACATGGCATTGTTTCTCTTCAAAAATAAATTTTGGTAGTTCCCACATGGACACTGTTAACAAAATATTTGACAGTTCCCACATGGCATTGTTTGTTTACAAAACATTTGACAGGTGTCACATGGCAATGTTTTGTATACATACTGCGGAAGGATACATAATCGGCTCCCTGAAAGTAGATCTTTAGCAGGGCTTCAGAAAATCTTGAAGTTACCGTGAATACATTATAGACGTTACGAAGTCTCGAATACGTACTACCAACGCCTGGCGTGTAGGCCACTCCTCGATCACTGAAGCTAAACGGGTGGCGTCATGTTCAGGTGGAGAACAAGTAGCACTGGTATCCATACTCGTTATATCTGCCTACATAAATGCTGTACATATCTGTACATGAACGCAGTTTACAACGATCTCGAGTGTCGTCCTTGACAGCTATGGCATCACGCTTAAGTAGCAAGAGGCAAAAACAGAATACAAAGGCAGAGACAATGTCTGTCTCTTTAACACTGTTACAAATTATGAGATTTTCTAGTTAAAGAATAAAAAAAAAAAAAAAAAAAAAAANNNNAAAAAAAAAAAAAAAAAAAAAAAAAAAAATAGGTTCAGCTCCAGAATATACCCTTTAACAAACTAAAACACGTTGTTAGGCCAACAAAATCTCCCTGTTGAATCAATCGTATAAATTTGTGTCCCCATATAAAAACACGTTATTGGTTGGCTAAACCAAACGTTTCTCTCAGTTTCTCGTTGCTTCACGATTATACAAACAAACAAGTTTTATTGTAAGTTCAAAATATGAAGTGGTGTATAAAAGTGGGGGCCATGAGCCCATGGATTCCTAAATATATGTTAAGCTTGATGAGAGACTCCAGTGGGTTGTTTCAAAAGATAAATTATACAGACACCTATAAAAAAGCAGATATTTTTTTAATTAATGTAGGGGGGGGGGGTTATAATAGTCGTGAAAAAAGCTCCGTTTAATTTTAACCAGCCACACATTAATTCAATAAAAATTTCAAACTATGGGCGGGCACAGCCATGCTTCCAGTCTGCAATACACATGGAAATCCTAGCGCACGAAGTCGCAATATGAGAATAATATACACTGAAGAGCCAAAAAAACTGGTACACCTGCCTAATATCGTGTACCTGTAATGACCTATCACCTTTGTGCATTACTACACTGGTGGCTCTGAGATTTGCTAGAATAAAAGCCAGATATANACCTGTAATGACCTATCACCTTTGTGCATTACTACACTGGTGGCTCTGAGATTTGCTAGAATAAAAGCCAGATATAACAAAAATTGGTTCGGTGGATTATAGGTAGGTCTGAAGTCTTGAGTCGATTGACCTGGCGGCGTAGGATACAACTATGACCCGATTTTTGCAGTTGGGTCTCATTATGAGCGTAACAACTATAACGCTNACCTGGCGGCGTAGGATACAACTATGACCCGATTTTTGCAGTTGGGTCTCATTATGAGCGTAACAACTATAACGCGTATACAGGTAAAAACATCGTGGTGCGGTGTTCGCTGTTGTGCGGCATCGTTCGCTGATGCCAGTTGCAAATATTTATCTTGTTAATCAAGCATTATAAATGCAAGGGTTAAGTGCCCGTTCGACTATACAAATCCTGAAGATTTCATTACTTAAAAACTCTTCTCGTATAAACGAATAACTATAGTCCTGGTAGCACCCATAAGGGTTCCGCCCGCCGGAANATTACTTAAAAACTCTTCTCGTATAAACGAATAACTATAGTCCTGGTAGCACCCATAAGGGTTCCGCCCGCCGGAAGCTCTACAGCGCGTTCGAGGCCTTGAAACACTAAGCTCTAAGGCCGACTCTTGCTCACTGGCCACTTGCCTCGTAGCCTCTACGCGCAAAGCACTCAGCTGGCGTGCAGTCTTACCACCGGCGAGTGNTCGTCGTTTGTCCCGTTCTTTCACGATCTTTTTCCGGCCGCAGCGATGTCGAAGATGTGATGTTTTACTGGATTCTAAATATTCACGGCACACTCGTGAAATGGTCGTACACGAACATCCAAATGCTATCGCTACCTCGGAGATGCTTTGTCCCATCTCTCGTGCGCCGACTATAACACCACGTTCAACCTCACTTTAATCTTGATAACCTGCCGTTGCAGCAGCAGTAACCGATCTAGCTGCCGANGAAACTCAATTAAATCTTGATAACCTGCCATTGTAGCAGCAGTAACCCTTCTAGCTGCAGACCACATCGCGTTACTCTGATTGGTTCCACACCTCTGTTATTTGCATAAGCACGCCTATACCAGTTTTTTTTGGCTATTTAGTGTAATTTTACTTTTATTTTGACAAATCCGAAAATTTAGATTTCGGGTGGGAGGAGCCCTAAGTACAGCCCATTTCATGTACACGTTTATATGATAAGGTATAGTCTTGCGCTGACGACACTACACGGACGTACTACTTGGAAACCGGAAATTCCACTTACGATTTGTGCCAAGGCCGGAATTATTAAAACGTATAACGTATTCACTCTTGTTCGGGAATTGGTTCTACGCGTTACATTCATCTTGATAGTGCGGATGGCAACGGAAAACTATCGCCAAATCAATCTGCCGAACACACCTCCTGCGCGAGTTTTTACCTGAAATGCAGATCTGAACCACCGTGTTCACTCATGAGATACCGAACTCAAATTTTTCACAGCTTTGGTATGTTCTATCATTAGTCCAGTCACGTTTTCTTCCGACTTTTCTGAAGCCCTGCTAAGGATCTGCTACCAGTATATTTCTCCACCTCGTGCAAACAAAGCTTAACGGAGTCTAGAAAATTACACCAAAGGGACGGAGCACCACGCGCACTGACTGTAATGTTTTTGTATTCTAACTAGTTCCTACTAGGTATTACCAACACAACTATTTTCTCCCTGTTATTATTTACGTTAATTGTAATGAAAAATATTGTTACTTGCATATAATATAAAAGTTTAATTTAATAAAAATAAGTATTTTTATGTAAAAACCAGTACAAAATGGTTTTGATACATGTCATCTTTAGGAAACAGACAAAAACGTCATACATGGGGTGTTTTTTTTTCTTCAAAATATTGATTCAAAAAGTGTGAAGGAACCGCGAAGAGACTATAACCCTAATTTTAATTATGTTACTGCGTATGCAGGACCCAGATTAAGTGAAGCAATTCATTGAGTCACATGCTTCCGAGGTGGCGCCTGTTGGTGCAGGTTGTCTTTGAAGGTTGATATCTACCTAAACCGTAAGGTGGTGCAGTGACGGATTGAAAGGGAGGAAGGAAACTGCAGTACCCCTGAGGAAACTCACCGACCAACGGCAACGTCCTTTACGTTTCCCACTTGCCAAAGTCTGGGTTTGACTCTGCTGGGAACCAAACTCGGGACTTCTTGGGAGGTCGGTACGTTAGCCACGCAACTATCGTAAACCCTATTATTATTATTATTAACGTGTTTATTTGTAATAATTATTTGTTGGCCATGGTAGTTAAAGATTCATGAACCGAGGAAGCCAGCTCTCTGACGTTAAATACGGGCCCACGACATGACACACGTATAGAGCTGTGCTTCTGTGTATTAGTTGCTCTGTGTTACCTGTAAGGAGGAAGGCGGTCATATCCAGAAGCGTCAGAAGTGGAACGGTTAGCAAATTGCATTCGGGTTTCTCAGAAGCGTTTAAGGCGCAATTGAAAAAAAAAACATTACTAGTCGTTTTGTGCGGGGGATCATTGGAGACAAACCAGCATCTAAGTTTTCTAAAAAAATTAATCAACAATCTTCAGAAACGCTCGACAGGTAGGCGATCAAACACTACTTCAAAAAGTTTCGTAATGAAGCCGTGAGTTTTATTAATAAAGATAAAATGGAAATATGCTTCATACTGCGAAACAAACACAACCCAGTCCAATTACTGTTTATTAATTCGCCAACAACCGATTACGAAAGTTCAAGGAGCGCGTCTAGAGTCTGCAAAGTTAAGGCAATATTCACGGCTTTATTTTTGTCTCTTTTTCCGAAACATTTCAGTGAAAACACCACGTTGCTTCTCGCAATATCTCCCTCTTTCGCTAGTATTCTGCTAAGAAAGGATACGTACGATTCAAACATTCTAACACGGCGCTAAAGGAGGAAGTAACAGCAAAACCTATTACCTGTGATACAGTTACATCAGCAACACAAAGATCATGGGAGTTATCTCAGTCAATCACGTGTGGAATTTGAGCTACGTTTCGACTGGGGACAGCGATTAGCCAAGAAAATAGTTTTGCTATGGAATTTTCAAAACACTGCAACGTTTTCTTACTTTTGTGGAATGGGTCCCTTTATTCAAGACACGCCTTGGTTGTCTGGAAGCAAATGACTACATTAGAGGCAGCTTACATGCACATTAATTGAATTGAGGAAATATATTGAACAGTACGAGTTTCTATAATACTGTAACTGTCCATGCCCAAGACCTCAACCTAATATTTTGTTATATTTGCATGGGTTTCGTTCATAAATTCCTCGGGCGTGAGCAACGTGAGAGCGCGATCAAATTAGCATACTAGCGAAGTGGCGTAGTGAGTGAAGAGTGAGTGAACGTATTTGGGCGGCTCTTAACATCAAGGTCTTGAGAGCTGATGACGGTGAAGCGACCTTAGTATGGAGCAGCTCCGGAATGCAAGGACGGAGAAGCGGGATATTCCCGAGAAAACCCGCCGACCAGCGGCATCGTCCGGCACGATCCCCACATGCAACCTCGCCGGGAATCGAACCCGTATCGTCTTGGTGGGAGGCGAGTAGTGTAACCACTACACCACCGTGGCCCCCAAAAATGACTTTGAGGGAGGGGGGGGATAATACAATGAAAGGTAAATTTTCTTTGAAGAAGTTCCAGTTTACATTTATTTCTTTTAAAATCGTCACGTGGTCGCTAACGGCTTCGTCACTTATGACGCTTCACGAAATGTAACTCATTCAGTCACTTACTCGCCAGTCTTAACTCACGTATTGAGACCTGTAATGACCTATCACCTTTGTGCATTACTACACTGGTGGCTCTGAGATTTGCTAGAATAAAAGCCAGATATAACAAAAATTGGTTCGGTGGATTATAGGTAGGTCTGAAGTCTTGAGTCGATTGACCTGGCGGCGTAGGATACAACTATGACCCGATTTTTGCAGTTGGGTCTCATTATGAGCGTAACAACTATAACGCTTATACAGGTAAAAACATCGTGGTGCGGTGTCCGCTGTTGTGCGGCATCGTTCGCTGATGCCAGTTGCAAATATTTATCTTGTTAATAAAGCATTATAAATGCAAGGGTTAAGTGCCCGTTCGACTATACAAATCCTGAAGATTTTATTACTTAAAAACTCTTCTCGTATAAACGAATAACTATAGTCCTGGTAGCACCCATAAGGGTTCCGCCCGCCGGAAGCTCTACAGCGCGTTCGAGGCCTTGAAACACTAAGCTCTAAGGCCGACTCTTGCTCACTGGCCACTTGCCTCGTAGCCTCTACGCGCAAAGCACTCAGCTGGCGTGCAGTCTTACCACCGGCGAGTGTGAAGGGATTTGGGCGGCTCTTAACATCTGGATCTTGAGAGCCGATGAGGGTGAAGCGAGGTGGGTATGGAGCAGCGCCAGAATGAAAGGACGGGGAAAACGGGAGATACTCGAGAAAACCCGCAGACCAGCGGCATCGTCCAGCACGATTCCCACATGCGAAAATCCGGGAGCGACCCCACCGAGAACCGAACCCGGTTCGGCTGGGTGGAAGGCGAGTAGTCTAACCACTACATCACCTCGGCCCCTTTCCATCAGGGGCTCGCCTGAAAGTGAATAAGTGGTTACCATAAGTTTTTTAGCACGTTATTAAAGATAAAATTATGATGTGTGTTTAAAAACAACTTTAACGTTTCTGAACGAAAAATTTAGCAGGTAAAACTTAAACTGAATGCAACCTTTTATTCACGCCCAGAAAAATAATCCCGGAAATCAAAATGAGAAGTTTGAAACTTGTCTGTCAGTGCAAAACGTTTCTTAGATGATTTTCTGTTTACGCGCCAGTACAAAATATCTAACAGTTTTTTAATAATCTGTTTTATATGAAACCTTTCCAATGTTATTTCATGTGCCAGCCAGGTGGAGCTATTACCGGGAACCTTACACCGCCATATTGGATTGTTGGATTTTCTCGCTTGTCAATGTTTCTAAAAAAGAAAATGCTTAAGTACTTCTGTGCCTAACTTGCTATTGCCTTTACATCACAGTTCAGACAAATAAACTTAACTACGAACTTGTATTGATGCCACAATATTGATTCTGCCCAATTTGGCAAAACTAAAATTGTGGCTTAATTATGAGTTAGTAATTGAATCGATAAGTCTGTACTGCACTGAGAGAAAATCCAACAAATTATTTTTTTTTGCATAGGGCCAAAAATATATTTAGTTACCCCAACACAATATTTTGTTGAGTACACAAAACTTGTAAAGCAATAAAATTAATTTTGTTCATCTAATAAAACACACAGACTTTAATTAAGAAAACTTCTGTGTTGATACAAAATAAATTAGAGTGTTAACAAAATATTTTGTTTGAATCAACTGTGTATTTGATTTAATTGCTTTCGTTTGAAAATACATCTCGAGGGCTTGTTCGTATTTCTTGTGACAATTAGGATTGTAAGAGTGTTTGTTAGTGAATTTATTGATGCTAAATAATGGCATTAACATCCACATAAAGCTAGTTGAACAGGAAACTAGAAAGCAACGTTGTAAAACTTGAAATATATAATTGCGCACTTTGTCCAGTATTCGCAGTGCATGTATTAAAAAATATTGGTATTTCATCAAAAGTCGCTTAGCTGTAGTAGCTATGGTTTGGCGCTCTGGCGAAAGCGATTCAGATTCCAAACCTCGGCTGGGCTTCCAATTTGTACGTTATCATAACAGAAACTTTACGTTGTGCCAAACAAATCTTTATTGCAGCAACAAAACTTCAAATCTTTGTTTGGGACAACCAAATAAGAACAGCAAAATATCTTGGATTTTAACAACAAATTATTTCAATTGTCCCCATACAGGTAATTAATTTAGCTGCACCAAACAAACTTTGTTTGATTCAACAAAATCTTTTTCACAGTATACTGTCCAAGAACAATAGCTAGTTAGGGTATAGAGGCACTTTCCAATAATCCAACACAGCGGGGGAAGGTTGCCCTTAATATTGACACGCTGTTCGATTTTAACTCAACATTTCAGACGAGGAAACCAGGAAAGGTTGTTGCTTGTATGTTTGCCTAATAGTTTTAATATTATTTTAACTGTTTTAGAAACCGTGTTTTCCTTTCGCTTCCTTTTGTGTATCTTTTTTGCCACATGCAAAAATTCAAATTGCTCTGGAGTTGGTGACTAAGCACTGATCAGATAACATTACGAATTTACTAGAAACACAAATATGTAACTACTATGCCAATGGGAACGTGAACTTCAGAACATAGTGAAACCAATTTCAGTGGACTTAAACGCAAAAATTACGCAGTTAATAAGACGTAACGGGATATAACTTATATTCTCATCGCGTTGCCAAAACCCACTGTAATTTTTCTAGTGCGTGTTTTAAATTAAAATTAAAGCAGCTAAAAGTGTGGATTATGTTTTCGAAGGCTGCCCTTGAAATTGTTCGCTTAATTGTGAAAGAGATGAATTACACCATAAAAAAATGCTCAGTTACCGCAGAATGATGCAAATGGCTAGTCAAATTTGTGGATAATTATCATCCACTTCACGGGCACTTAGAATGCGTCCTTAAAATTCAATCAGGAGTACGTACACAGAGAAATCTTCAGTAATTGACTTGGGCGAGTGAGTGAAGAGATTTGGGCGGCTCTTAAAATCGAGGTATTGAGAGCCGACGAGGATGAAGCGAGGTTGAGTATGGAGCCGCGCCGGAATGCAAGGACGGGGGAAGCGGGATATCCCCGAGAAAACCCGCCGACCAGCGGCATCGTCCAGCACGATTCCCACATGCAACCCCGCCGGGAATCGAACCCGTATCGCCTTGGTGGGAGGCGAGTAGTCTAACCACTACACCACCGTGGCCCCCAAAAATGACTTAGGGGGGGCGGGGGATATTATAATGAAAGGTAAATTTTCTTCGTGGGGTGGGACACGGCCTCTTTTAAGTGTGGCGAGACGTGGACCCTCACCTAAGGCCCGACCATAAACTCCCTCGTCGTAATGAATACACGGTCGTCGCAGACGACGTGAATTTACGCGTCGCTACTCGCGGGCTAATGTATCACCCCCTCCAGCCGTACTTCCCCCAGCTGCGGCCGCTCTCTCTCTCTCTCTCTCTGGCAAATACTTGCCTACGGGCAGGCTACATAGGGAATCTCTCCGTCCTTCTCGCGAGCACGTGTTACTCCTCCCCCAACTGAACACGCCGCTTTTACTTATATATATATCGCAGACTTGTGTCGTTAGCTACCGTGTTGAGCAGTTGCAAACACCGACTGCAATTCACGAAGGCTCAGTTTCACCTATCACGCAGAAATTCTTCGTTTTCGTGTCATCATTTCAGTTTCAGAGGTATCACTGGAAATTTTAGATTATAAAGGCTGTTGACGATTATAAATTGTGCACTTTTGAAATCAACCTTTGATAAATGTCACTGTCCCTACTTGCATATATCATAACGTGCACAACTGTCTGTATGCGTCCAGTAAAGTTGGTAACAAAGAAGATAACGTATTTCGATGCTTTAACATTGAATTAAAAGTGTCACAGAAACATTTCTGATTACTGAANGTAACAAAGAAGATAACGTATTTCGATGCTTTAACATTGAATTAAAAGTGTCACAGAAACATTTCTGATTACTGAAATGATTACTTTTTCTTTTTATAATGCATCGAAGTGTAAGAATTAGAAAATTAGTAAGATACAAACTTTTCTAATAATTTCACAGTTCCACTTGACAGGCGCATGAAACAAATTGGCCAGGCCCTTTGCAATTTTAGTTTTTACACATCGTGGAAGAATACGCAATGGATTTGCAAGTTTATCTTAAGCAGTGCTTTCAAAAAATCTATTTTTTACTGGGTGTTATTTCCTACTTGCAAAAAGACAGAAACTTATTGACGAAATATCTTCCTGGCATTTTACAACTAGCAGATAACACGCGATAAAAATTAAGCACAAAACATATTAAACAACTCATAAAATGTAAATGTTATATTATCGTACACTGTCAGTAATTCCTCTGAATCCGAAATTATGACACANTAAACAACTCATAAAATGTAAATGTTATATTATCGTACACTGTCAGTAATTCCTCTGAATCCGAAATTATGACACAAAAACGAACAATTTCAGCAAAATAGTGATGCCTAGCCTTAAGGCTTACGAAGAGTAGCTTAAAGACAGAACTTTTTCATTAATTTGTTTTGCAGGAGGTGGAAATATAGAAATGTTTTCACAGAAAGTGAAACTCATTAATATCTACTTGTATCAAAACCAATGAGTTAATATATGTCCGAGTAATGAATTAAATAACGTGAAACACTCCAGGAATCGTTAAATATTGGTTAATGCGTGGAACAGATTTGGCGTGCTAGATTATATTGCTCCGTGCCTAACGATAAGTTTTAGTGACATTGTTAATTTGCCTTTCTTTGATACGCAAAGAATAGCTAAANTATTGCTCCGTGCCTAACGATAAGTTTTAGTGACATTGTTAATTTGCCTTTCTTTGATACGCAAAGAATAGCTAAAATGGAAAAATTGAAAAAGTTTTAATTTTTTCTGGACGTAGGACTCGCCTGAAAATACACGAGGCTTGGTTTTATTTATTAATCATGTATAAAAAGTTTAATTTTTCAATTTTTTAGTGATGAAGAGTATTATTTTAAATCTAAAAAATGTGTTACATTATTTTCTTTCATAACGAAGTTTTTGAAGTGGGCTAGGCCAAACAATCGTGAATAAACTCTGAAATTTTCTAGATGGAGGCCACGATAAAGACATTTATACTGAAGTGTACGACATGTAAAGTAATTAAAACGTTTAATCAAAAACAAAAGCGAAGCTTTAAGAAAAAGAGTTCATAGCAGCATTTTCACGAGTGGATTGGAATGAAAATGTTTGGGCAGCTCTTAACAACGGTATTTTTAGTGCCGATGAAGGTGAAGCGAGCTAAGAGTGGAGCAGCGCCGGAATGCATGGGCGGGGGAAACGAGAGATACCCGAGAAAACCAGCCAGCCAACGGCACCGTCTGGCACGATCCCCACGTGCGAAAAACCGGGAGTGACCCCGAAGGGGATCGAACCCGATTCGCCTTGGTGGGAGATGAAAAGTCTAACCACTACATCACCGCGGCCTCTCATTCTTATGAGATAATACAGACCCCGCCCTTGAGATTTAAAACTTTGAGTTTTGCTCATGTATTATCACGTCGCTTGAATTTGGCTGAGCTGTGTAGAGTTTGTCGTAATAAATCAATATCTGCAGTCTTTGAAGACACGGAAGAAGAAATATTATTTTGCCAGCATAAAGAGATAAAATTCTCTGCTACGTAATACCACGTTAGGAACACTAAGTGTAAATTACTCAAATGAACAATAAGGATTGGATATTATTCTACGAAATGTAATGCTTCAACTCCTACTAGGATAAGAACAAAGAAGGGGATGCGTGGCAGTCTTACAGGAAGTTAACACGAGGAAAGAAATTCATATAAAAAGGTTAAGTAAAGTATTTATTTTAACCATTCTAACAGAAGTAATACGTAATACAGAAGTTCAAGCTATAAGGTCAACTGAAGAATGAGTGAACTAGTGAGAGAAGAGATTTGGGCGGCTCTTACTTGAGAGCCGACGAGGGTGATTGAGGTGAGTATGGAGCAACGCCGGAATGAAAGGGCGGGGGATACGCAAGATCGCCGTGAAAACTCGCCGACCCCCGGCGGCATCGTCCCGCACGATCCCCGTGTGCGTCAAGTGAAGAAGGGGAGCAAGGAAATGTTCTTTTAAATTAAATGGAAGAGCTCTACCGGTCTCGCACTAAAGACCCTCTGCCCAGATGAAGGATCATTACCGGCTCCTCTGTTACTCGTCGATTGATTATATAGGCTGTTAACGGTAAGTGAGCACTTTTTAGGCCCTAGTTACTTTTTCCTTTCAGCCATTTTTTTTACGATTTAACAACATTTTTAAAAAAATAAATGTTGTTATATAAGTAATAAACACAACGTGTATATTCCACCGCACTCGGATATTGTTTAAGGCTAAAATAAATTATATTTATGGACTATAATTCTAAAAGAGAATGCTTTCAAAAGTGCTCACTTTACCGTGAATTGCCTACACAGTTTGTTGAATCTAGGCAGGAATGTCCTGATTTCTGCTGGACCCACATGCTCTGCTATTCTCTGCATTTCATCATTGATGTTGAGAGATTCCATTCTGGCTCGCGGTCGTGGTTGTTTAAGTTTAGTAAACTTGCCTGTGGGTTCCTTCGCCGGTGTTGTTGCAACAGGTTGTGCACAATGGGGTCGTGTGTAACACTATGAAAGAACACTTGGCATGGATCATATGAACTCGGCTTTAAACTGGCAGTGTGCAAGCCTGTAATGAACGTTGTACTGTTCGTTGAGCGTGAGCGGTGTTTTTTTCAAATAGTAGGACGGTTGTGAATGGCAATGCAGAGACCAACTGAACTGNTTTTCAAATAGTAGGACGGTTGTGAATGGGAATGCAGAGACCAACTGAACTGATAATCACTGATTGTACTGTACCCCATCTCTCATAGTGTTAAAAACGTTCCAGGGGTAGGCGGGGTGAGTAAACCTAACGTAGTGCTAATATAAGAAACAAAATAAATTTTCCACAGGCACATTAGTGGGAAATACATTCGGGAAGAGCCTGGGGGAAAATATCGTGACTGCAGTGTAAATGTTTAGTAAGAAAATGTCACGTGGATGAGTTGTATTTAAGGTGGGACTACGTACACCCTGCTAGCATTTTGTTTTCTTTGTCGAGGTCAGGCGTTCTCTTAATGGCCATCGTGTAAACATCGGTATCGTTTCAGAAAATTCTTTCAGGTGTTGCTCCTCTGGCAAGAGAAATTATATTTTTTTTTCTACCTATCCCGCGGAAAGGACGTTTAGNATTCTTTCAGGTGTTGCTCCTCTGGCAAGAGAAATTATATTTTTTTTTCTACCTATCCCGCGGAAAGGACGTTTAGTTTGCCTTCTATTTTAACGGCAAAGAGATTTTTCAGAAACATTTTCGACGTGAGTTGAGAGAAGCTGCGGAATGTTGGTACGGTAGGAAGCTGTGGGAAAGGAATGGAGTGGGGCGGAATTTTAAGGGTCGGCAGGGCTTGAACTGGAAAAGGGGAAGTGATTTGCAAGGAAGAAATACCTTTGCAAGCAGAATGAGACAGAATTCGCACATTCCGTACGTTATTCCTAATTTCATTGCTATGTGCATGTACACTAATATATTATTATTGGGTTTAGTTCCACATATTTGCAATGTAAACATTCTGGCGTTATATACATTACACAAGATCCTCTTTTTTTTTGGACCCCCCTCAAACACGTTTTCCCTTTCACCTCCGACGTATAAGTAGTAAACTACTGAACATGTCGGCGGTGTCTATTTGTTCCCGTGAATGTGAGTGATAATAAAACTCGCACAGCACTTACCGATTGCAACTTCACTTTAAGTAAAACATTTATTTCATTATTTTCTGAAAAATTACAGAGAAATCGCGTAACCAGTGGCTTAACTTTAAAATACTTCTGGTGCAGAAAGTACACTAATCAATATTGTGAAAATATACGCAAAGAAATATTCTAATGATCTCGTGTAAGCTGATTTAAATGCTATACGCTACTCCAATATTAGCGTAGCGTTTCATCATTACATGTGCTTAAGTGTTGGAATGTTCATATTCAGGTACCTGTTTCCCCAAATCAGTTCATTCCATTTTTCTGTTAAGTACCACTAAGAGATTGTTATGCTGGAACCACTCTATCAACTTTAAAAATAAAATCTTAAACATTACAATCTACTACAAAATTCAGATAACTCTCCGTTTTGAACATTCACTTCTGCAGTAAATAATTCCCCATTTAAATCACACCAGTAAAATAAGTCTTATGAATGCCCCCACATACATTACAATCTTCCCAGTGACTACCTAATATTTGAGTACAGAAAATTAACGTCATCTTCTTGACAAATCTCAGCACACAAATCTTTCTGCTTCAGCTTCGTCAACCAGGTCGCATCTAATTGAAGAATCGTTTCCTCCCTACGACAGTTTCTTTAATCAGAAAACGATGCGATTCAACCACGCCATAATGATCAGTTTGAGTGAAAAAATATTGCTCTTATTCAAATGAAATATTACTGTACACTTCATTAAATTACATACAAAAAATTGATGCTAGATGCAGTACGATTAGAGTGCTTACGTGGTGATAAATCTGATTCCGATGTCCATCTGTCCTATTTACTTGTCACGTCATTGACCGCATAAACTGCTGAGTCTAAGATATGCCTGCGATACGCAGTACTATATTAGATCGGTAACAGACTGCAGAATGTCATGTTTGTGGTCTTGGATTCACTGAATCTTAAATTCATTCTCAATAAATTTTCAATGCTGAGATATCGTGCTGGCGCTATTGAATGCAGGCATGAACGGGAGATGTTTATGGTCTACTTTCCTGAGCGTAAAGATTATGTACTGCAATTTTCGCAACGTCCATTGTGGATCTGCCGTGCGGGGAAACCCAACGAACAGCAACTTGAATTTACAACATTGCTGGTTATGCCACCTCCCTGCCCCTCCTCCAACTCTTTTCCAAGCCCCAAAAAACGAGGCTGGCTCGCACATGCCCACCACAGCGCCGCTTATTCAAGACTCGAAGCGTCTGCTATTACTGGTGCTGATCATACAACCTTCCAACCAGAATGTAATTTATGTTGTTATTACCCATAGAAAAAAAAAGAGACTGCCCCGGTCGGTTCAGAAAACTATGTAGGATGGGGTTTAACGGCGGGGAACGATTTCAACTCGATCGATATTATTACCCGGAGCGTTTTGTAAGAGTCATCGCGGACTTTCTTCAGTCTCCGCAAGAAGCGAACCGGTCGGCGGGGGCCGAATCCGCGGGAATTATATCGCACCTGGGTCGGTTCGTGACGCCCCAGGGGTGTGGCCCTGGGGGGTGGGAATGGGGACCCCCCGATTACGGCCACCTCCGGTGGGTCAAGAGGTCCTGCCAGCGCAGCTTCGCACCTCGGCATTGTTTAGCAGGCGATAATCCGCGCGCCCGGGTGTATTATCACG
Source organism: Clitarchus hookeri (assembly GCA_002778355.1). Lineage (NCBI taxonomy): Eukaryota > Metazoa > Arthropoda > Insecta > Phasmatodea > Phasmatidae > Clitarchus > Clitarchus hookeri. Next base: position 67,457 of record NQII01001543.1, read on the forward strand.
TCGGGACTTCGGCAGGGTCACGTATTACGCCGAGGCGCCAAACCGTGGACCGTGCAAGCTGCCTGGCCGGGAGCGGTTCTCTATTTCACAATGCTCGCAGCCGGCCGCAGAACATATAAATATGCAGAACCGAATTGGTGTGGCGGTTCCTTTGAAGTTTTGTTGCAAGCGAATTCGGTAGCTCATGGGCCACGCCAACGTGTGGAACATGGCCCTTGGCTCTGATTGGCTATTACACATCACGGTATATTCCCTATTGGAGTTGAGTGCAGTGCCGGTAATTAGGTGGCTCTTAACATCGATATATTGAGAGTCGATAAGGGTGAAATGAGGTGAGAATGGAGCAGCGCCGGAATGCAAGGGCGGGAAAACGGGAGACCCCCGAGAAAACTCGCCGACCAGCGGCATCGTCCTGCACTATTCCCACTTGCGAAAATATACGGGCGTGACCCGGCTGAGAATCGAACTCAGTTCGCATTAGTTGGGGGGGGGTGAGTAGTCTGACCACTACACCACAGCAGCCCCGTATCGTTGAAGTAAGAGCAGCCGTAAATAATCCCGCGATTACTTGCTAAAAAAACTTGCACGTTCGGTATACACGCGTATTTACAAATGTCATTGAAATAAAAGAAGCATTTATATAATTTNCTAAAAAAACTTGCACGTTCGGTATACACGCGTATTTACAAATGTCATTGAAATAAAAGAAGCATTTATATAATTTGTAGTCACATTTGGAAACAATTTCTGGTGTGGCACCAAGAAACTCTTATTGCTTACGTGTGGTCTAAGCGCAAATGTAACGACAGAAAAGAAATATTTACTCTATTAATGGTTACTTCCGACTTTTCCAAAGTTCTGCTTAAGTTCTACTTTCGGAGTATTCTAAGCGCATATACGCGTAAACAACACGCACAGCTAAAAAGTCTAATTAATTACTTAAAGGAAGAGTCGCTTGAATATAAAGTATATTAATAACCGTGCGAGATTAATATTGATTACACAAGAATGCGATAGAAATACATGAAAACATTAAAATTACAAGCTATCCAACTTGAGTCTAGAAATAACACCAATTGAATAACTACGCATAGTATTTGCTCGGTCAGGTATTTAAAAATAAATATTTTATACGTAACAATGAAATGTCTTTACACTAGTTTTTATTCTGCAAACATACATATGTTGGTAAGATCGTGTACTGTACAATTAATGTACAACATCTCAATGTAATAAATATGTTTTACTTAAAAGCTATCGCTTACTAGGCATTAGAAACACTTATTTTAATTAATATTTTGCATGAAGTAAATGTCGTATTTTATAGACGGAATCAAAGCGATAGTTTCATTTAACCAATAAAGGAGGTACGTTAATAATATGTTCTTTGAAAGATTATTGCAATGGGGCTTACATATCAAACGAAAAATTATTTTGGTCATATTCTATTGCGGTGGGTCTCGTAGAAAACCAGATGAATGTATTCTCTTTTTACTGCAAGACCCACTGCAATGGGGTGTGTCCAAAGCAATGTTTCGTTTGAAAGGATACGTTCATGTTAATGGAAATATTTAACGCTTTGATAATGTTATTTATCTATGAAAGAACCGTACACGTTACACATGGGGTTCAAAGGTTTAATAACGGTATCTTCACAATATTTTTAAATTACGTTGTAGGTAAGACATCGATCCACCTCTCAAGAGCCACCCGGGTCTTACAGCGTAGAGAGTGAATTGTCATCGACTATTGTTCCTATACCCAAAGAGCTATTGGTAATACATGGCAGTACAGACACAACTACTCAACTACCAACTCGTATTTATGCCACAGNATACCCAAAGAGCTATTGGTAATACATGGCAGTACAGACACAACTACTCAACTACCAACTCGTATTTATGCCACAGTATTTATTCTACCACATTTCGGCATAATTGAAATTGTGACGTGATTATGAATTTGTGGTTCCCTTGTCTTGTCTGTACTGGAGTGTACGGTGAATAACTAACTGGGTATAAGGGTATTTCGAAATTTTCTTTTTTTAAAATTATAAACAATTTAGAAAAAACAAAGAATCTGATGTGGAGGGCGAAGGAGCAGAAGGTTCCCCTTAAAATCTTTTCTTGGCTCACAACGAAGCCTCTCGAGTAAATGAGACAATCGTAAAGCAGCCATAGGTTTCAAGGCCATGAGACTAACTCCAAAAACGCGAAGTATTTCCTGTAAAGGCTTGTTCAGTCTACGGTATTATTTTTCTTCTGTGGTATTAACTAGTTCCTTCCTTTACTAATTTAACAAAAGGCCAGCTCCCTACCCCTTGTTATAGCTCCCGCATCTTTTTAATTTATTAACTGTCTTCGTAAATTAAGTATTTANATACCCAAAGAGCTATTGGTAATACATGGCAGTACAGACACAACTACTCAACTACCAACTCGTATTTATGCCACAATATTGATTTTGCCACATTTTGGCATAATTAAAATTGTGACGATATTATGGGTTCGTGATTCCCTTGTCTAGTCTGTACTGGAGTGTACGGTGAAAAACTAACTGGGTATAAGGGTATTTCGGAATTTTCTTTTTTTTTAAATTATAAACAATATAGAAAAAACAAAGAATCTGATGTGGAGGGCGAAGGAGCAGAAGGTTCCCCTTAAAATCTTTTCTTGGCTCACAACGAAGCCTCTCGAGTAAATGAGACAATCGTAAAGCAGCCATAGGTTTCAAGGCCATGAGACTTACTCCAAAAACGCGAAGTATTTCCTGTAAAGGCTTGTTCAGTTTACGGTATTATTTTTCTTCTGTGGTATTAACAAGTTCCTTCCTTTACTAATTTAACAACAGGCCAGCTCCCTACCCCTTGTTATAGCTCCCGCACCTTTTTAATTTATTAACTGTCTTCGTAAATTAAGTATTTANAGGCCAGCTCCCTACCCCTTGTTATAGCTCCCGCACCTTTTTAATTTATTAACTGTCTTCGTAAATTAAGTATTTACACAAGCCTCCTGGGGCCGCGGTGGTGTAGCGGTTAGACTACTCGCCTCCCGCCAAGGCAAACTGAGTTCGATTCCCGGCGGGGTCACCTCCGGATCTAATGTGGGAATCGTGGCGGAAGATGCCGCTGGTAGGCGAGTTTTCTCGGGGATCTCCCGTTTCTCGCACCATTGAATTCTGGCGCTGCTCCACACTAACCTCGCTTTACCCTCATCGCATCTCAATACCTCATAATGTGAAGAGCTGCCCAAATTTCTTTACTCACTCACCCAAGCCTCCGAAAAAAGCTGGAAAAAGTTTTATTTTTTGTAAGAAAATTTAGTCTGAATAATACAAAACTAATACAAAACCGGTATTTCGAATAAATAATTTGGGTGAAGAATTATGTTATTTGCTATGCCCCACAAAATACCTAGTAGGCAGACTAAATTCAAACTTATTCTCCCGATTTTGTTTAGTCAACAACAAGTGTTGTTACATCAACTTAATATTCGTTTGGTATTTCTTAAATGGGCGTTTTATTTTACTCAACCTTCTCTTATATTTTCGAAGAGTTTTAAATACAGATGGTTTATCTACCATAGCGGTTTATTGACAAATACGAGGCCATTTTTCAAGAACGATTATAATTTTTTTTTTTTCGCTTATGTTCAGCTGTACGTGCAATTTGTCTTCCATCCTTATTATTATTCTTCGCCACGATCGTCATAAATTTCTCTCGAGGCAAGCATCTAAATTAGTTGGACAAATATCAGGCGCCAAATCTCCCATTTAACCCGTGATGCATGAGGGGGGGCGCATTTGCTATTAAATGTCACCCCGGTGACATCTCGACAAACGTTAGGCCTGATTAACACGCACTAAAATTTAACAACCCTCACCGTGATTCATCCCCCTACCGGAACATTCACTCTTTAACTTCCATGCGTGAAAGCCGTCGTGTTTACCAAAGTGGCATGTTTACTGAGGCGAAGCTTGCGATAAATACTGCGAAGAATTTTACGAGAGACTCAGTGCCCTTTGCAATTGCTTATAACGAAAGTGTATCGGGCTTTACGATTCGAGCCACGGTTTTGGGGTTTTATTACTGCAGATATATTATGTGATTTTATTTACCTTCATTTGTCAAGTACGTTGACTGAGTTACAGCCTCGGCTAGATTTTATTTGTTTTATCTGTGTTTGTGATGCCAGCTTGCTTATAACGCGCGCCTTTCAGACGGACGATTTTTGGGCTACTAAATCGTGTGCACAGTTTTAGTAAAACGCTTTATTAAAAAATCCTAAATAACATCATTTTTAAATTTTTAAGTACTTAGATAAGTTCACTTATTTAGTTCTCTTTCAGAAGTGCAACTTTTTTTAAGGTTAAAACTGTAAGAAAGAGTGTTCTTACAATCATATAAGGCATGAAAATATCGGTAGTACAGTAATGTATAGCACTCTTTCATATATGTTATGATGCTGCTAAACTAGAGAGTCACATATGAAATTTCAATAAGGGAGCATTGCCCCTCCAGCATGTAGAGGCGATAAGGCATGTAATGCGCTTGCTTGAGTCACCCTTATGGCTACAGTGCTGAGACACGACCACGCAAAATACCTGCAGTTAGGCGGTGTTATAATTATAAATTAAAAAATTTGTCCAATGTATATGTGACACTTTTGAGATAGGTTTTCTGGCTATGCATGTGAGCAGAAGTCTTAAGGCAAACTGATAACCGATATAAAAATTAAACATGTTTCTGTAGACCGCGATGTAAAATCTTTTAAAGATATGTACACAATACAGTGGTCAAAAGTAACAACTTGTACCATAANACGATGTAAAACCTTTTAAAGATATATACACAATACAGTGGTCAAAAGTAACAACTTGTACCATAATTATGACACTTAAAAGCGCGGACAATCACAACTGCAGCAAACAAAAAGTTGTTTCTGTCAACTGTCGAAAAGAACGACTAGGAAGGCTAATATAAAAATTTGTTCGATTTATGGACATAATAGTCTGTTGATCTTGAAACAACAACGGATAATCAGCATAAATTAAAAAAAATTGCATTTATTTTTTGTGCCAAAGGAAGAGTCTCTTGAATGCGAAAAATATTGAGAGTCATGCAAGAGCAAAAATTGAATATAAGGATTCCAAAAGAAAATAAATTAAAAATATAAAAAACATTTGGTATCCAACACAACCAAGCTCCAAAGTCACAAAAGTAATCACCATACCGACTTAAAAATCATTGAATCACTGCCTATTCTTAAATAGCAACCATAACATTATTGATTTCAGATATTTTTATTGAAGTTTTACATGCTGTTCCTGTAGTCGCATTGCCGTATTCGACTATTTTTCCAAAAGCACTTTCATTGGTGTTTGTTCAGTACTCATTTAGTTTTTTTTAAGTGTCTTTCTTACTCACGTATACCGCGAACTATGACTTAACAGGAAAGTTTTAAAAGGCACATACATTCCTAAGTTCATTATTTATCTTTGTTATGTTACCCTGTGACACTTNAGTTCATTATTTATCTTTGTTATGTTACCCTGTGACACTTGGGCCAGGAGTAGTGAATTATTACGGGAAGAGTGGTATACTTGTCATTTTGACACATTCCAATAACAGCAGTTACCATGCGGATAAGACTATGTAGTTACAAAAAAAAAAAGAAGAGTAAATAACACGACTGCAATGGAGAACGTTCGTTACTTTAAGATCTCACGTGAAGATGTTATCTTATCGCTCCTTCTTACTCGGTTTAACCAAGCGAGTCCCACAGCTGTCTCATAATCGCACTTAAGAACATGCAGTTCGCGATGATTGTATACTGCAAAGTAGTGACTTTAGTTAAATATACAAAGACTTTTCTCAGGATATTTCAACAAAAAAAAAAAAATCCGCACAAAATTGTGTTTACAACTTCTTTAAGGCTGTTCACTTTAAAGTAATCAACATTTGAAAAAAAAATCACTGCTCAAAACTTTATACACAGTGCGCTGTAGGACACACGGACACGCAAGCTCCCAGTAAAGTTATCAGCGAATTAAAAATTAGTGATTATAAAACTTGATATATTGCGAGTGCAATGTCTAAACTTATGACTACTAAAGTTGTGCACATTAGAGAACGAACACCCAATACATTATTTCCCGAATCTGCTACGACATTGAAAAACGCAATAAAAAACAAAAATCGTTAAGATTTATTTTTAATTATTTTTTACGGTTGGTTTCCTATTCATTTGCCTAAAGCGTAGGAAGTTGCTTACTGTGTAAGCAAAGTAAAGCTTACTGTGTCTTTATCTGCAGCCTGGTGTATGGTAAATTTTCCGTGCAATATATGGGTTAAAAACTACTATTACAGTTTATGAAGCATTCTGAAGAAAAAAATTCAGTAAACTTACACAATAAAAACACGTTTGCATTTATACCAATTTCACGGTCTCCCTTGGTTGACGTACGGATAAAGTGACAAGGCCCATGAAAATGCTTATTTTTACATATGACAGAAGGATACAAAGGAAGAAGAAAAGTTGATTATAAACTGGGTTTTTTTTTTCTCAGAAGCGATCAATTAACCGCAAACAGACTTAAACAGTACATGCACAGGGAGAGAGCGGAATCATTGACGGAAGCTCAGAGAATGCACAATTATATCCAGGCTACTTTGCGAGCTCATAAAACTTATGGCTGCCCATTGGCAGCTGCCCTATGGTATAGTCCATTCACGGTTGCTTAAAACATTTTTCTGATGACCTTCTTAAGTTATACTTTCAGGATATTACCCTGCCTCATATAAACAATACTAAAAAGAGTATTGAAATATACACCAATGGAACAATGTACTGAATTCGTGCTCACTAACTGTAATAAGATTTTACGTAAAGACTATTTCTTACAGGGTGTTACCAACACACGTATTTTCGCTCTCTTTTTGTTCTTATCAATTATTAATCAATTTTTATTATTTTTAGTAAAATTTTAATTTTTTTTTTAAATTAACTACTGCGAGGTATAAAACGCTTGTGACACGTGGCATATACCGGAAACAACCAGACACGTCAAACACTGAGCGATTTTTCAAAGGTTTCATTCGAAAAGTGTACGTAAACTGCGAATAGACTTCAGTCAGCATCCGAGTTACCCCGGACCAGGTTAGCAAGGCGTGTGTGTGGTACCTGCTCACTCGCAGGTTTATAACAGGCTCAGAGTCGTCCAACGGCGTGTATAATAAAATAAACTTGCCACCAAAATGTTCAGAAGTCGTTCAAACTCCCTCGCGTTTCTATCCCTGACGTGACACTCGGATTAAATTCGCAGACGTATTCCGGCCCCGAAGTTACGACGCTTTTGACACCCGCTCCCCCCCCAAGTCGACGTATCGCCTGCTCCGCTCGCAGGAAACCCAGTCCTGCCGGGGCGGGGGAAACTCAAGGTCACGGTCGTATCGCAAGTCAGGATTTGACGGAATTTCCTGGACCGCCGCTAAGCAGATTCAGCTCGCGCTCGGAACACCCGCAGGCCACTACGCCTCGCCGCCGAACGAGTTCATCGGCCCAGAGCGAGAAAAAAAACACACACACACACACACACGAATTCCTCTGCCTGGCCGAATGGTCCTACAGTTAACCTGTTCAGTCCCTGTGTTATGATCAAGGACGTGTTGCGCATACAGGTTATATTTCAGGTCAGCGATGTACACGGCAAGGACTGGGAATCGCTGGTCGAAGTTTTAGGCGTCTGTCTACCTTTCGATTAATCTAATTCGTTGAAGTTTCTGCGTTCGTCATTTGTGATTGGTTAATTGCGACATCAACGCACGCGCATTTCACTGGTTGCGAGAAACACGCTCAACAAAAGTACAGCGCACAACAAATTTTACAAATGCAGGACCTGAGCTAGATGTTTTGATTTTGGTATGTTGTTGATATTTATCCTTAACGGGGATATAGGGGCGTAACAAGTTTTTTATCTAAGAGTTATTTAATGCACACTATATAACCGAGGTTTATTTAACATTAAGGTTTGTACAGTATTATTTCAATATAAATATGATTGAATATGAAAGGGGGGAGCTATACTAATATACTGAAATATTAAATTATATTTTTTTATAAAGATTTAACCACCCACGTTTTGAGTAAAGCCTAATTGGAGAGTCCCCACCTTTTTCGTGATTCCGGAGGCTGATTAAGATGGCGCAAGTCGACGGCCGGACACACCCATCTTCAGTGGTCTTCTCGTTCCAATGGCCTGACGACGAAAGACACCGCCTACGGACTACACTGCCCTATATCGGCTGCGTTGTCCCCGTTTACTGGCCAGTGGAGGGGGTTTTCTGTGGTTTGCGATTTCATGACTAATTTCAGCGATCACGNATTGATATAAAACAACCTTGTGAATGTTTTACAACTAAAATGAAGTGTCATAATTGATTCTAATATAGCCCATTCACGGTTGCTTCAGACCTTTCTGAAGGCCTACTGAAATTCTGCTTTCAGGATATTCCTCCGCCTCACGCAACAAAGCTGGGCCAAAAGGACAATGCACCGCGTTTGTGCGTACTTAATGTGATAATTATTTGCATAAGGACTTTTTATTACTGGGCAATAAAATACATATTTTTTCCCCTATTTTTATTAATATGAATGATACATGACGTTTTGAAGTTATAGATAAAATATAAGTAAAATGTTTAATTCAATAAAAAATAAGGTATTTTTATTTTAACAGAAGTAATATTATAACATGCTTGTGACACACGACATATTTAGGAAACAATGATTTTTCAAAGTTTTCAATAAAAAAAAGTATGTTAAAGAGAGCAGTTTTGAAATCAACCATTGAAAAAAATCGTCCATTACGTACAGAATACGTTGGAATATACACTCGCAATTAAGTTGGCAAAGCGAATTAATAAAACTTGTTGTAAGACTTAAAATTGTACTTAAAGTCTAATATGCACGTTTATTGTTAAAGTATATTCGCGGTTCCTTCACACTTTTTGTAATTCATTGAAAAATCACCCCATACATGACGTGTTTGGTTCTTTCGTAAATATATCCCTATCACAAGTGTTTTATACTTCTCTTAAATTAGGAATATCATATTTTTGGTTCGATTAATTTATATTTATTTTTATCTATAAAATATAATATTTCATTAACAATTAACATTAATAAAAAGCGATATAATAGGTGCGTTGGTAATGCGTAGTAAGGGATATATCTTATGCAAAATATTATTACATTGAGTGCGCACGAATGCAGTGCCTTGTCCCTTTGGTGTAATTTCTAGACTCTGTTAAGCTTTGTTTGCAAAAGGCGGAGGAAAATCCTGGAAGAAGAACTTCCGCTGGGATTCAAAAATGTTGGAAGTACCCGTGAATTGACTATACTCAAGTCGAGGTATTTGTTTCGTACAAAAAATAGCACGGAATTGCATACTATTAACACATTTACTTTCCTAAAAATGCAACGGTTTCCACTTGGACGACGCAGGAGTAAAGTAAAGCGGTCCATGCCAATGTTAATCTTGCATCTAGCGGAAGGATATAAACTAAGAGGAAATGTAGATTTGAAGCAGCACTTTTAAAAGTGCTAAGTTATCCGTAAAAAGCCTATGACAATCATGCCTTCGCACAAATATACGTGGCCAACAGCGAAATGGAAAACTGCAGATGTGCTCCTATAATTCAACGAAGTCTTGCATGCGTGGAACTGTTCTCGTGGAATCAGGCATGACTAACATCATCAACCAAGCCTACATGCCTACCAGTAACACTTCCCTCGTGTGTACGGGGGAAGAAGAGCTGAATTCTTGTTTTCAGGACGGCGGTAATCTTGTACAA